>APFE030640149.1:0-11384 GCA_000404065.3 Pinus taeda
AAATGTAGGTTTTAACCCCGTACAGAAATTACCTGCATACGAATTCTAAATCACAAGAAAAATAAAAATGCGAGAGCATAACCCATAAAACACATATACACAGAGATTTCCCACTGGATCTCAAAAACCGAGACTACCAGCTTGATTTTTCATTATATTCCTTTCAATGTTACAATACATATTTATACATGCCGAAGCATCCAATACCATGGACCGAAAACCATCGCGTCCAAAACCATGGACTGAAAACCATAGGTAGGTTCCCCCAACCTAATATAGGGTCCAAAATTTTTTTTCTCGGGGTGCTGCCCCGAACCCCGTAGAGGGGGGCTCCCCGCCCCCCTCAAACCCCCCAGACAAGGGGGGCTGCCGCCCCCACTGTGACCCCCCCGTTGCGCAATCGGCGCGGCGAAGGGGGGGCGGACCCCCGGTTCACTACGTAGGTTAGTCGTGGAAAGAATATAACACAACCCAACATACTTGTGATGTTTCTTATTATTATGATTATTTATATCTTATTTATTTAGTTCATCAAGCAATTACCAAAAGAAGCATCACATAAAATAATGAACACAAGATGTAGGCACATGCTAGGGAAAAACCCCCCCTCGAGGGGAAAACCTAGTCAAAGTAATTATTCCTTTCAATAGTATTATTTGAGACTCTTCACCCTAGACCTTGACCAAACCTTCCCTCCACACCAAGTTATCCTCCAGAAGATTGACCTCTTCGCAACAACTTCGACTATGCAGCAGCTAACAACTTTCGATAACAGTCCAACCTGGAAGACTTCGATCTGCCAATCTAGAGCACAAAACAGAGTGAGATCACCACCAAAATTTCTATTTTCCTTAACTCCTTAGACTCACCTAAACTCGAATTCACTTTGGCTTCCTGACAACAGACTTTCCTAGCTACCCACTTCACACTTCTTCCTAGCAAACAAATTTTCACACTTCTGCCTAGTAGATAGAATTCGAACTTGATGAGAAGTGATGCTCCAAATGAATAAAATGTCCTTCATTTTATAGGCTTCTTGTGGGGTCGAATAGGGTCTTAGGCCGACATGATCTTCCCTTAGGCTAACATGGTGTGGAGGTTACATAATTCGTATTTGACTTAATAATTAATCCTTTTACATGATTCAAAAGACCAAGAAGGGTCTCTTTAAATGTACAATAATTCTGTAGACTTATAATAAACCCCAGAAGTCCTCAATGTACATTTTGACCTAAAACATGTTGACCCAAGCATGAAATCCATGCTTTAATAAGTCACAATAATAAAAATAATTATTATTTTATTTATTCTTTTGACACGTACATTACATAATGACTCAAGTACATTATTGAAGACCGAACATAGTTACTTTTTCCAACACCCCCTCTTAACTAAGGAGGTATTCATAATGTACATATACAATGGAAGATATGAAACTACACGAACCATGAAGAACTTTAGGCACCGCAAGGCCATGGACTGGGTATATGACCAGGGTAATCTATCCAACCAGTCACTTAACAATTTAAGCACCACAATGCCATGGACTAGATTCTTGACCAGGAAAATCTATCCAAGTGGGAGTAAGGTGGACTCAAGATTTCAACCCCTCTAGGTACCATCGGGCTTACTTGCTAACCATCAACCCAAAAATCCAGGTGTGTATCCAAAACAAAGCTCAATAATCAACACTACCTTTCCAACTTCAGGGACTCATACATCAACACAAAGTTTCATCTAAATGTCTCGCCAGGAAATGATTCACTCGCAAAGCCTCAACGCCCCTTGATCCAACAGATCAAGAATGACCAATCTATCCCAATCAAACTGATTGGTAACCAACATGCTATCAAATCCTTCAAGAGATTCACTTGTACAAACACAACCCCAATCAATAATATAATTTCACATGTACATAATAAAATAAAAATTTTTGGGGTCTTCCAGGCAACATATGTTTCTTTTCAACTTTCCATAGTAGGACTATCAACCAAATATTTGATAGAAGATTCCTCAACCATATATTTTGCTTCCTACTTCATATGTGACAACATATTCTTCAGTCGGATCCTGCTTTCCTTCTTTCAGCAACATTTCAAAATGCATTCTCCAATTTCCTTTTCCTGTTCATGACCTTCACTCAGACTTACAACTGTTAGTCCTAGTCTATTGCATGACACATGAAGCAGAGAACCATATCTATCACTCCCTCTCAACCAAGAAGCACCTCTTTATCCAAACTCCTTCTTCATCTTAGGGATATCTTTTATATTCATGCTTCCTCCAGGAGATCAACTTATTCTTTTTGACATCAAAGAATATTTCATGGATTCCAACCATTTCATCAGAGTTATCATTATCCCCATCATGCTTATCACCTCAATGAGCACATTCACCAAGTTGAGGATTGTGTACCTGCATAACTTCAATAACAAGTACAACCAAAACTATAGAAGCACGATGTTATCCATATCATAATCACAGAAGCATTTCAAATTTATTCATATTAGATACCCAAACAAAAGAAATATACTCTTCAACATGTTGCTAGGGACTTTATACACCCTAAACTATTTCATAACAACATTCATTGCATCTAAGGTTTCAAAATGTCTTCCAAAGGTATGACATACCGTACTACAACATATAGAAAAACCTAGAAATCATTTACACACATATAGATCTTCAAAGTATCTAACAACCTTTCAAAACATATATGTTAGACTTCTCACTAGGGATTCATACAAATCCTATATTTCACACAAAATAATCAATCAAAGCCTAGTCATTAACCTAACCAACGTCCACTAGGGTTAGTTCCAAACCCCTAGATTTTCAATTAACCATCAATCAGTCTCTATCATGAAAAACTACCACTAGGGTTAGTTTTCAAACCCTAGATTTCTAAGCAATTGTCAAACTCAACCAAAATTCCAATTTCAACAATCTCTTCACAAATCTAAAATTATCACATAGTTAACATTCATCAGAGATTTCTACTTCAACTAAGGTTTAAATCCAAAACATATTCCAAATATTTGTCACTTTTACCTAAGGTTTAATTCCAAAACCTTAGAATTACATTTTCATAGTCTCAACAATCATTACATACATAAATATCTGATTGTTATATTCATACTAGACAATGTCACTACTAGGATTTAACTGCTAAAACCTATATTTTCATTTCCAACAATCCATTAATAGATTTCAGATTGTTATATCACACATACTAGACAATTTTAACTTCACTAGGGTTTAGCTTATAACACCCTAGATTTTCCATATATCATCATCCTAGAATCTCAAACAAGGACTTCCATTAAATCCTAAAACTCATGACCATCAAGGACTAGGTCAACACACATATCTAGGAATTCATAACCATACATAAGTATATCATATGTCCAACAACATTAATACATATGACCTAGACAAAACTATGATTTCAATCAAAGGACATGTCTCTATATTCTTAGATATCATCATGAAAATACATATTATTCATGTGTTAGTCAAACCCAACTTCACAACAATATCAAATAAGAGTTAGACACACAATTATTTTGATTACACTAGGGTTTGATGAGACAAACACACACATACCAAAAGAAACATTTTTAAGACAATGTAAGGGTCTTTCTCACATATTCCACCAAACCCTAATGAGTTAGGGTTCCAATGTAGAATCACACATTCCACCAAACCCTAATGATCTAGGGTTCCAATATAGAAACATAGAAAGCCCAACATTAACAAAAATTCAAAGGTTTGGGATTTTAGACCTCATCATTCAACAGTAACAAGTTAGGATTTCCAGATCACACCAAAATCCCAAACAAGACATCATCAATAAAACTTCAACTAGCATTTCACAATCGCCCTAAGCAGCTTTAGGATTTAAAGCATTCACATTAGCATACCCTTCGGTTAGGGTTTTCCCAAATCTATCTAGGGTTCTACAGAGTCAATCAAGAATATGAGTGGGGTGGGTAGATTTATCCAGAGATGAACCACCCAAACAAGAATCACTAGAATTCAATACAACTAGTCATAAACAAGTTAGTAATAGATCATCAAATTAATAATCCAATCAATGTATTCAAAGCATACCTTTGTTTCTTAACTAACCTTGTCATGAGATATCCTCCTTCTTGCAGTTGTTTTTCTTAACCAAGACAACCAAGGGAGAAAGGTGATTAGTATTTAAAATAATCAAAACTAAATGAGCACATGAACTCAAAACAAAAAAGACAAGATACTTATGTTTGAGAGTTGTTGAGAGCTCCCTCTAAAGCTTGAGGGAAACCTATCAATACAAAAATGTCTTTTCCAAAGATATTTTAAAAATCTCTAAAATCTAAAACATATAAAACACGTTATGTAAAGAAAATGACTTAATAGTGTAAGCCCCTAATGTCATATTCTCTAGGCTTGACTTTCTTTAAGTCTCCTTCAGCAAATTTGGCTTGATCTCTTCCTCTCTTCTTATTCCTTGGATTCTCAGGGTAGTCACACTTGTAGTGATCTTTCTTATGACATTGATAGCACTCTATCTTAGACATGTCAACTTTATTCCTTCATCCCTTCGATCTCTTTCCTTTATGATGAGAAACATAAGAATTTGATACTTCTTCAAGATTGAAAACCATATATATCCTTAATTATTCTTGGCTACATGCAGTCCATAATTCTTCAAAGGTGGGAGCTACCTTCCAATTGTTGGGACCTGAAGCAAATGCACCCCAAGAGGGTGGAAATCCTAATATAGCCGTGATCACCAATTCTTTTTCTGGAATAATCTCATCGATGGCTAAAATATAATCCCTGAGTCTAGGTTTCTTTACAAAGAAGGTTGCAACAATATCTTCTTTAGTCATCTTCGTATTCCTCAGCTCATTCTTCAAACTTTCTACTTGACCAATTTTCTTGATAGTGAAAAACTTCGACAAGGCTTCATAAATCTCCTAAGCATGATTGATGTTAGCTATGAATGGGACAAGAGTGTATTGTATCCCTTCTACCATCAAAGTCATAGCCACCAATTCTAGATCCTTGAATTTCGCTTTGTCGGCATCACTCTCTTCTTTAGTAGGCTTCTTTATATTTCCTTTTACCAAATCCAACACCTTGTTCTTCTCGAGGATTAGGTCAATCCTCTTCTTCCAGGATATGAAGTTAGATGCTCCTTCATGCTTGTTCTTACCCCTGATAGATTTAGACATCTTCCTTGAATATGATAGACTCCTTCCCTGAGATAGTGCCTATGTATAGATCTACCTTTTCTTCTTTCTTCACCAAACCTCTGACACTATGTTGGAAAATCAGAAAGGTGGTAAAGATTTTCTTGATCTTGATAATTACTTGTGATGTTTATTATTATTATTATTATGATTATTTATATCTTCTTTTTTTAGTTCACCAAGCAATTACCAAAATTAGAAGCACATAAAACAATGAACACAAGATGTAGGCACATGCGAGGGCAAAACCCCCCTCGAGCGGAAAACCCATTCAAAGTAATTATTCCTTTCAATAGTATTTTTTGAGACTCTTGACCCTAGACCTTGACCAAACCTTCCATCCACACCAAGTCAACCTCCAGAAGATTTACCTCTCCCCAACAACTTCGACTATGCGACAACTTACAACAACTAACAACTTTCGACAACAGTCCAACTTGGAAGACTTTGATCTCCCAATCTAGAGCATGAAATAGAGTGATACCACCACCAAAATGTTGATTTTCCTTGACTCCTTATACTCACCCAAACACACATTCACTTTGGCTTCCCAAAAATAGATTTTCCCAGCTACTCACTTCACATTTATGCCCAACAAACTGATTTTCGCACTTCTACACAATAGATAGAATTTGAACTTAATGAGAATTGATGCTCCAAATGAATTTGATGTCCTTCCTTTTATAGGATTCTTGTGGGGTTGAATAGGGTGTTAGGCCGACATGATCTTCCCTTAGGCCGAAATGGTGTGGAGGTTACATAATTCGTATTTAACTCGATACTTAACCTTTTTACATGATTCAAAATCCCAAGAAGGGTCTCTTTAAATGTACAATAATTATGTAGACTCAGAATAAATCCTAGAAGTCCTTAATGGGGAATTTTACCTAAAACATGGTGACCCGAGCATGAAACCCATGCTTTAATAAGTCATAATAATAATAATAATAAAAAAATATTTTATTTATTCTTTTGATAAATACATTACATAATGGCTCAAGTACATTATTAAAGACCGAGCATAGTTAATTTTTCGAACACCTCTCAACTGAGAGATACATCCATAAACATCTACTAGATCTCCAAGATCATTACATTAGCTACTCATAGCTCATCATTAATATATGTGGGGAATTCAATTTTTTCACATTGAGGAGATCTTTTCATCAGTAGATTTATTGTTGGGACGAGGTATACCATCCCTTTCCATATCATCAATATACATCAGTTGTAATCAATCATCATGGGGCTTAAACATGGCTCCCTCTGAACATTGGGAAAGTGATCTATCAAGACATGATTATTGAACCATTTGCAACCTGTTGTCATTGTGTAATGTGTCAAATTCTTTAGACTAAGTGCCAAAATCACTTATCTAAGTCATCATCATCCTAAAACAAGTATTCTTTCGGTATGTAGGGTCATATCATGGATTTTTCGTCATCATCATGGTATTTCTCCACTCATCATCATAGTCTTCTTTAGCGGAACATCATCAGCATGTCTAAGCCAATCATCTAGCCTTTTACCAACTTATTCTCATCTCCCGGGTGAGATATTTAATGCTGCAATTGAATCAATCAAGCTTCCAAGAAGCTCACTACAAGTTAGAAAACAAACAATAGTGTGATACCATCATGGTCATTCTTCCTAAAATAAATTAGTACATGTCATCACATAAGGGATCCTTAAATGCTCATATTTATTCTTTAATCAATTTGAAAGATGAATTTTATTCTTTCTAGATAACTGATGTGACATGTGAACAACATATATACCATAAAATTGTTAAATAATATACGAAAACCATGATGTTGTGCATTCTACCAATGTAACTACATGTCCTACTATAACTGTACAAAATCATCATGATGGAGTCATTTTAGAAGAAGAGATCCCTAGGATATTCTTATTTTGCCTTCTTTTTCTCAAGTTCATTGACTTCTTCGGCTACATGTGCTCCATCCTTCCTTTGGTTGGATTCCTTCATAGGTTTCAGGAAATCCCTTCAAAATTGACCTAGCTCATTGAACTTGAAACATATTATATTTGATACATCAACCTTCTTCACTGGATGACGATAGCTTTCAAACTTTCATTTCCCAATGTTTTCATCCTTGCTGCATAAGCTTGAGACTTTCCAAGAGGATTAATTTCCTCTTTTTCCTTCATTCGAGATTCTTCCATCACACATTGGGACCAAAACTCATTGAATCTAGTTGTTTCATTTCTTGAGTATATGTTGGTCACAAAGGAGTTTCATTCTAGAGGAAGTGCATTGAGAACGCAAGATGTCATTTCTGCATCAATAATTTTTTCACCAAGAGCATGCAACTGATCACTTAGTTGATACATATTAATGAAATGGGATGCAATGTCTTCTTCAAAAATAATTCTTGCTTTGTACAACTTGCTCCTTAGTGCAATATTTTGATCTGAGGTGCTCACTGAATACATATTATTCAATATCTCATAGATGTCCTTTGCCTTAATTAATTCTCCCACAAAATGGATAATGGTATCTTTAATTGACTCCACCAATATCCTCTGAGCCCTAATATCACCTTTGAAGTATTTTTCCATGCATCTCTATCCTTCTTCTTTGGTTCTATAACATTGTCTAGAACATAATCCATAACATCATTCTCGATGAGGATGAAGTATATCCTCTTCCTCCACCCTCGGTAATTAGAAGTCCCTTCGAGCTTGTTGCTTTCCTTGCAAAATTAAGACATCTTGGATGGAAAAGTTTCAACACTTGAATGATGGCTAGGATGAGCCAAATTTCCTTCCTCAAGTTGTCCAAAATTTTTTCCAAATTCAATTCTTGAGATTCCTCCATGGTTATTTTAGATTCAAAGACAAACTTTGTGGGAGAATGTTTCTTCTCAATTTTTTTTTGATTACTTCCAAACGACCCCTTTCGAGTAGGACATTCAAAATATAAGTATGTTCATAACTTTTCTTTTGAATCTCTCTTGAAGTGATAAGGATGACGAATATATACTCATAATTTATCATAACAACCTTTTCCAAAACACTAGAGAGCATGTATGAATCACACAATGAATAGGCTTCTTACTTATATACTCAGAAGTTTGATTCTTATAGTAGACCACTTGAAGGTCAAATCTCTTAATTGATTGTTTGTGCTTTAGAGAACAAGTATATATATGTTTGGTTACTGCACTCTTGTGCCACAATTTCTCTACTTCACAAAATCAAGCTTGTGAGGAGTATAGGATAGCTATGAAAGTTCACAATAATTACCCTGACTGTAGATGAGATCTACCCTTCCAAAATTCGTTCAAAAATTGGTCTAGGTATGTACTGCGATATAGAGGAATATCGGTCTTCTTCAAGGTGATTATGATCAAGATTTTGTTTTTATAATAATTGTAGTAAGTTTAGAACTTTTCAGACTCTTCTTAGAGTGCCACACGGTTTTCAATCAAGCCTTCTAGGGCTTCTTCTATCACTCCTTTACAAGACACTCAGTTCCTTTAAAAAGTGACAATACTTGGTTCTTTGCTTGGTGCAGAGACTTGATACTATATTTAATAAAAAAAGCTGCTTATCAACGAAAAATTCCTAGAATTTTTGAGGATCGGATATGAGGATACTTAAAATAATTTGACTTCATGTAATGGATAGAAAAAATCTTTTGATTGATTCCTAGAACCTTGCTTCTATTTCTAAAAACTTCGGCCTTTTAGGACTTGAGAGTAGGCTATTCAGACCCTTGCAAATAGTGGTATTTTTCTCCTCCAAACTTCAATGATTTTTTTATGCAAGTCTATGATTCTGAACTTGAGAATAGAGATAGATATAGTGCCCAGAAATTTGATCCAATTAGAAATGAGTTCAATATTAAGAATATGGATTTATTGACTATTTGATCTCTCAAAAATAGGCTTAAGACATCTTTACTTACTTTTGTATAGGATTGCACTCTTATTATAATGATAAGGTCTTGAATTTATGCCCGGAACTTGGATTTTACCTTATCTAGAATCTCGAACTAGGAGAAAATACTTCTTTTCCAAACTTGAGACCTCCTATGACCTTTGATATTGCCCTTATACAAATTACCTTAGCTCTGATACGATCTTGAGAAAAACCAGGACAAATAGAATTAGGGTTTCTTTTATAATGTTTCCTCTTGTTATATTGACAATTATTGTGATATAATGTTATTTCATCATCATCAATATTATTTTGTGTTCATGATCAAGAAAATTCTAATAAATAAGATCACAATGCAAACAATAACACCAGAAATAGGGTCCATGCCAGGGAAAAACTGCTCCATAGGGGAAAAACCCAAAAACTTCTCTTCTTATAAAAATTCGAGGAAGACTTCCAAGACCTTTGATCATGACAATTCAACAAGTGATAGTCCATCTACCCAAACAACAATCTTCTCTCTATAACTCTCTCTGTTGCTCTTCTCTAGCTCGAAATCTGAACAGAGATAAATTTCTTCCCATACACACAAGCTTGTCAAACAAAGAATTTATGCCCAAGCCAAACAAATAGACCTTCTTCCTTTCCTCACTATCCTTCTCTTTCTTGCTTTGAGTTTTCCTTAGACTTCTTGAAGAGAGTGAATTACTTGTGTGGCTCAAATGAGGTTGAATGACTGTTCTTTATATAGTTTTTGGGTAGGGTTCAAGAGCCTCTTGTGGGGCCGACTTGATGGATTGGCCAACCCATCACCTAGTAGCTTCTAGATTACATTTTAAACTTAAAAATATTTCTTTTACATTGATTCAAGAGCCCTCCAAGGGAATTTACATCATGACCTTGACTTTGAACTTGTCAAAACCCTAGAGTGGATGCTAAACCTAAGACAAAATAATCAATGGGAAAGAAACCCATTCTTGAATAAATAATTTTCTTTTGCAAAAATACAATTTTATTTTCTTTTTCTTTTGACAAGTACATTGATTACATCAAGTCATGGTACATAGATAGTTATGAAGATCGAAAATAGTTACCATTTTCAAAAATAGTCCCAACTTCTCTTCTTATCAAATTCAAATGATACTTCCAAGACCATAGACCCAAATACCAACACACCATGATCACTTGCAGGGTTGGCCAACCTGAGCATTTGGTGGACTCTAAGACACATTTTACACAAAATAAATCTCTTTTTACACTACCTCTCAGGGCACATACCCCACCTGAATGTTCACTAGATATGCCACTTTAGTACTATTCTTATATTGAATTATCAATCCTCAAAGAGCATTGATCCTCTTTGACACTCTTGTCTTCGATACCATGTCAGATCCTCAAAGAGTGTTGTCCATGAGGCTACTACCTATCTTGAATTTATAATCCTCAAGGAGTATCAGTTTCAAATGCTTACCCAATCCTCAAGATGTCATTCTCTCCTCATGGAATTCACTAAGACTTATGACTATTAGTCCTAGTCTAGTGCATGACAACATACTCTAAGCATCAAAAGTTATGGTTTTACATTGAACACTAAAGGTTAGGGTGTCAACCAAAATGAACAAATGACAAAGGTAGATTCAATCTAGTGATTAATCTTCCTAACAAGAATTTTTATGATTCAAAACCCTGAAAAAAAGATAGTAATACAAGGCAAAGTTAAAATAATTTTAATGAAAAAGTTTTACTGCAAATCTTATAATATTAGACCTACCTGGAGTTGCACCTTTTATTGTAGGAATTTACAGGGTAAGTTCCTCAGACAGAACACCAAAGGACACCGCTCACAAACAGATCATAGATCAATACACCAATATTCTTGACGTGGTTAAAACCCTCAAAGAGGGAAACGGTCCACAGCTTGAGCCAACACGACCGCTTCAGGGAATTTATTAATAAATGAATGAAACTTTACATAAGGTTCTCTCATGAACAGTTACGCTACAAATGACCCTCCATGCTCTTTAAATAGAGATCATGGGTCAATCAGGTGTTAAGCCATGGTTCAAGTGTCGGTAATACCGAGGAGAGAATGAACCATTGGATTACTACATATCATGACCGTCGGATTGTAAGTTACAAAAGTACATAGTAAAGAAACACACTTTACCTAACTCTATATTAGACCAAGTTATACTTAACTATTTCCTATGTGTTGGAATATCCTAACATCCCCCC
>APFE030640149.1:14143-28532 GCA_000404065.3 Pinus taeda
AGGTGCGATTCTTCCTTTCAACTACACCATTTTGTTGTGGAGTATATGGAATAGTATGTTGCATTTGAATTCCATTCTTAGTGCAAAAGTTGATGAATTTGTTGTTAATATATTCTCCACCATTATCAGATCTTAGCTTAAAAATTTGATGTCCAGATTATTTTTCAACAAAGGCCTTAAAGGCCAAGAACATGTTAAATACTTCACTCTTGAGTTTTAATAAGTATACCCAAGTGCGTTTGGAGAAATCGTCAATGAAGGTTAAGAAATACTTGTAGCCAGAGAATGAAACAACTAGAAGTGGACCACATAAATCACTATGCACAAGCTGTAAAGGGGTTGAAGCATGCCAAGAGGCACATTTTTCAAAACTATCCCGATGATGTTTTCTGAGTACACATCCGGAACAAAAACCATCTCTGCAAGATACCATTGGAAGACATGTCACCATATTTTCTTTACATAGATTCTGAAGGGAGTGACAGTTTAATTGACCAAATCACTCATGCCAAAGTTTGCTCACTTCATCATTATGAGAAACAAATATCGAGGGAATATTTGATGACCCAAAGTTGTTAAACTTATACAACCTTGTAGAATCATCAGCAATGCGAGTAGCTAAAATCTGTCTAGGATCTCTTAAGTCCTTAATTACAACATCATGAGGTGAAAATTCAACGATTTTACCTTCACCCGAATGAGTTATCTGATATACAGATAGAAGGTTGCAAGATAAGGTTGGAACACATAATACATCATTAAATTGATAGTTGTCTAGATGAATAGTTCCAGTCCCTACAACACTAAGAGATCTATCATCACCAACATATATATTTTTGGTGTTACAATCATTTAAAGAAGAAAACATGGCTTTGTTTTTGGCCATGTGATAAGAAGCTCTAGAATCAATGATCCATTCATGAGAATGAGAAGAAGAAGATACATTTAGTGCATATCCAGACTGAGATTCTTGACAACCACATGGAGAAAGTGCTATTCCTGAAGATGAAATTGAAGTTGAAGAGTGCTCCAAATGGATTTTATGCTTCTTCATTGCTGCTTCCAAGGCTTCCATCTGCTTAAAGCATTTGGATTCTAAATGGCCATCTTGATTACAAAAGTGGAAATGTCTATCAGTTTTCTTCCCTTTGTTTTTATTTGCCTTATCATTTTGTTGAAATGATTTTTCATTTTGAGACTGAAATTGTTTAAGACCCTTGTTTGGTTTAGGACCATTCTTTTTAGGATACGCTTCTTAGAATTCTTTGGATTTGGTTGCTACCGAGTGGCTAAGGCTTTCTTAGAAGAGTTTCCAAGATTAAGAAGACCAATATGTAAGAGTTTTTCTTGTTCTCTTATTAAAGAATCACAAAAGACATCAAAGGAAGGGGACTTGTAGTCTTGTCCTTGAGAAATGAATACTTCTCTTGTAGAATGGAAGGTGGAAACAAACACAAAGTAGGCTGGTCCCGACTTAGTAAGAATGGAATAGATAAGGCTACCATCTTCTTTCTTAATCTTAACACCTTCCAAGAGAAGTCTAAGGGTCTTAAACTTGGACAAAAAATATTCAATGGAAGAAAAATTATTGGGTTCCAACGTAAGCAACTCATTTTCAAGTTGATGGGTTCTAATTTCATTTTTAATTCCAAAAATTTTAGTGAGTTGTTTCATTGCTTCACTGGGGGTATCAAGTTTTGCGATATGGAATCTAAGGTTTGGAGAAATAGACATCTCTATCAACCCATGTGCTTGATCTTGCCTATTTTCCCATTTGGCTGGCTTTTCTTCATCTTTCGGTTTGGTTTCTTGGCCTAAGGTTATTATGTAAAGACCTTTACTTCTAAGTAAATCCACAATGTAGGACCACCATTGGAAGCAGTTAGTGCTGTCAAGAATAACTTGGCATGGACTTTCCATTTTAATAGAAACTGAAGCTATAAATGATGAAACTAAGTGTTCCAATGGAAAGATCTCGAAAAATTATGCTGATTAAAAATAAACGGCTTTGAAAACGACTTCCGGATGAAGAAGTTATGGTTTCTTGAATAAAAGTTGTTGAAGATGCCAACGAAGTGCGTGAATGTGCGGAAATGAATGATAATGTTACATTTAAAAAAAAATCTGCCTCCTTTCCAAACTTAATCTAAATAGCTCACTTTAAAAAGAAAATATGTGACTTGCTTTTATAAATAAGTGAAAGTCACTTTTACAAGGGTACTTTATGAGCTACCCACTAAATTGTAACTTAAATAAAAGATAAAGAAACTTTAGAATTATAAGTGACTCACTTTTTATAATGGGTGAGAATGCTTTTATATAAAGTAACTTTAAAACATAAGATACATGTGCTTTTTGAAAAAGTAATTCAACAAAAAAAAATACTTGAACTCAAGACCTCTATTCTCATAAAGTACCTTGGACCAAGTGAGCTAGTTTAAAAGGTTAGTAATTTTTGGAAAAGAGCAAGAGGGGGTTTTTTTTTTTTTTTTTAGAGTCACTGAAGCTTTGGGGTGTGTGCATACTTGAAAAAAGTTTTTTTTTGCCTACAAAACAAAAACCACAAAACCCAATACGAACATACAAAAAAAAACAAACAAACCTTGCGGCTTGAAGTTACTTTTAGCCGAAAAATATATATTTTCCTCGATGTTTCTAATTTCCCGAGATCACACTAAGGCGCGGCGAAAAAGAGCATACGCATGAGAACAATCCTTCCTTCTGTTTCTGATTTGCCCACATCGCACAAAGTCGCGTGGCAAAGAGCGTACACAGAAATGAAGCGTATAGATTCGATAATAAAAAAAAACAGAGACCTATATAAACTGAAATAAACAGATAGATGAATAGCTAGAACTGCAAATAAAGATTGTATACCTCCAGATCTTAAAAATGACATAGCTAGGGCTAACGGAAACCTTTTCGTGTGAAATGAAATGGGTTCCTCACTAGAACAGATTCTCCTAACACGATAGAGCAGCCCTCTCGGCCCAAAAGCAGTCAGAAACAGTAGATCTAGGAAACGATAGTCGGATGCAGTTGTACCGACTTCAAATTTCGATCACCAACGGGTACGACCCTTAAATAGCTCTGATACCATGTAAGAATTTACAGGGTAAGTTCCTCAGACAGAACACCAAACGACACCACTCACAAACAGATCACAGATCAATACACCAGTATTCTTGACATGGTTAAAACCCTCAAAGAGGGAAATAGTCCACGGCTTGAGCCAACGCGACCACTTCAGGGAATTTATTAATAAAAGAATGAAAATTTACATAAGCTTCTCTCATGGACGGTTACACTACAAATGACCCTCCATGCTCTTTAAATAAAGATCATGGACCAATTGAGTGTTAAGCCATGGATCAAGTGTCGGTAATACCGAGGAGAGAATGAATCATCGGATCACTACATATCGTGACCATCAAATTGTAAGTTACAAAAGTACATAGTAAAGAAACACACTTTACCTAACTCTATACTAGACCAAGTTATACTTAACTATTTCCTATGTGTTGGAATATCCTAACATTTATAAACCTTATAGAGTTTCCTTTATCGATGTGCTCCCTTTGAATTTTAGCCTTTATGCCTACAATGTTTATTGACAATTACAAAATATGTGATATTAAAAGCATGATATTAATTTTGTCAATCTAGGGCTTCTAAGCAACAATGGAGGATGAAATCCTAGGGTTAACAAATTCCAAAGGAGTAGTCTACTAGGCAGATTTTTCGCCCAGGAATCGTTGTCGGTCGACACCTCAATGTTTGTGTTCAGTTTTTTAGTGACATCTACCATCTCCCTTTTCTGACCAGCGAGACCTGTACCATCTCCTCCTGCGAGCTTCGTCGACCATCCTTGTCTCCCATAGTTTGCCAACCTCCATTATCCATTGTTTTCCAATGTCGTTATCTAATTTGAAATTTGAAATTTGAAAGGGTGGCGAGATCGAAAGTTGACTTGAAATTCAAATTTATTTAGACTATGTTCAAATTCTCTTCAAATTATGCATAAAACCAATGCTTACTTTGTGGATGCTTCGCGCTTGCAAAATTCATTCCTGTCATTGCATCAAGGGCTTTATTTTTCAAGAAGCCCTAGAATCAAATTTAGTCACCCTCGATCCTAGACGAGAGCATCCAAGATACTTGTCATTCCTCCCAAGTGTTGGTACTCCTTTTTTCAAAAGACAACCGTTGGTGCTCCTATTGCCAATGCTTGTGCAACAAGATTTGCATTTTGATCGCGTCATCGCGTGTGGCATTGTGCACTTGGTCTTCTAGCTGGATATCCCCAAAGCCTCTGTCGAGAGCATCTAGACTACTAATTTCACCATCAATGACGACTTCATACAAATTACCAATTCATTGTGGCCTAGAATCCAAGTAAGAAGACTACCCATCTCATTGTTTCGTGCTCAGGTGTCGAGCTCTTCATGGGCTCTCTGTCAATGTTCTACCAGGGCAAGAACACCACTTTCTTAGACGTGGAACTGATCGGGACTCGTACTTAGCTCTTTGATAAAATTAATGCATGTTTTAATTTAGGGTTGTTACATATAGTATCAGAGATGCAACTCTTGAGACCTATAAGCCCTTATATAATTATATGTTATTAATATTTATATTTATATTTAAATTGCAAATTATTTATAGTTGAATATGGTTGCTTGTGAATTTAGCATTATTTTGTCCATTTAGTCAATGACAGAATATATAAAATTCATCTTTAGCTAACATCTAGTGCTTTATCAAACATACATTTTTAGTTATGATTGATTTTGCATACTTTCTTATGGTTTTATTTGCCCTAGCGATTAATTTTACTAAGGCAGATTTCCCAACCCAACTTCTAGTTCATATAAAGGCCAAATTCGTGTAATTGATTTAGTAATGGTGTTCATCACAGATAACTGAAACTTGGCTATGTTTTACAAGTGGCTTGGGTTTCGAAATCGTGACCACTTTGTTGTTTCCCATGATTCTAATGAGTTTCGGGGCTTAAGGATTTTCAATTATTAATCCCCAATTTAATTTCAATATCATATTTCACTTGAAGAATCCAACACGCAACCTTTTAATTAAATTATTAAAAGTTATCAAAGCTCCTCACTCGTTAAATTATTAATCTCTTTATCATCACGCGGCCTACCCATTCAACGCCAATTCATCAAAAAAATTCAAAATATTATTTTTGCTTCCGCCCTATTTACCGTTATATTTGTCTAATGCAGATTTCCATGTCCACCAGCACAAACCCCGGACCTTCTCCATCATGGGGCCCTTCAAATACATTTTGGATTTTTATTCTTATCAAATACATTTCTTTGAAATCTACTATAGATTTCAAATATAAAAGTATATTACTTATTCTTATCAAATATATTTCTTTAAAATCTACTATAGATTTCAAATATAAAAGTATATTACTAAAGCATTGAAATATTTATTGGTGAGAATAAAAGGTAAAAAGGGAATATAGTTTGACATAGTGATAGGTATAGGATACTAAAATTTTTGTATTTTATTTTGTTTCGTTTTTATTTTGTATTTTTTTTTAAAGATATATTTTAGTTATTTTTAAATATGTTCGACAATTATTTTTAGTTATTTTAGAGATTTTTAAATAGTGTTCATTGTGCAAACAAAAAAACTCAAGTGTAACTTACAATTAAGGATAACACTGTAGTGTAACCAAAGTATTTAGCTAGATAAAATTATTAAAAAGTTAGGATATTATGCTTATAGTATGTATTTTATTTTATTTTATTTTTTATATATATATATATTATTGATGGTGATGATAGTTAACGTTTACTGAGACCAAATTTTGGTCTATCAGACCTAAAGAAACAAATTATTTAGTTTGATTTAAGATTTTATTCCTATGCTCAAAAAGCTTGGAGAGAAGCTTCCCGAGCTCATTATAATTTTGACATCGTAAAGGCTAGGAAGGTCAGTGTTGCGACAAAGATTATGAAACTTAGATCTAACGTGGTTGTACGCGGGGCACTCTAAGAGGAAGTGGTTTTCATCCTCGATGTTCCTATTCTCACATTGATGGCAGATCATTTCCATCCATGGTGTTTTAGGAACTACCCAACGCCCTGTTTCACTATGGAGCTCATGAGAGTTTGTTCTAATCTTCGCTATATTAATTTCTTCTTTGAGCTAGTTAAAACAGAGAGATACTTTTAATCTTCTAGGGTGGGGTTGATGACCTTCTTATAATAACTTAATTTTAAAATATTAATTAGAAAAGTGAGATAAACAATTTCATAAATGTATATTTTGTAAATGTACAAGATGTCATAAATTTTATATAAGTTTTTGTAATAAAGTTTATAAATAGATAAATTTTTATGATATTTAATTATTATTTAATTTTGTGAGTTGGAATGAAATTAATAAGATTATGATTATATGGTTATTTGTTTTGTCGCAATGTGCTATTTTGTGTAAGCGTGAATTTTGTTATGTGATGTTGTATTAGATAAACGTAACATTGGAACTAATATGGAATTCGAACTTGGTTTGATATAAGGGAGATCTAGCTCCTAAGTGTCGTAGACAAACCCAAGTCACCCCTGAGGTGGAAACCCCCACCTCCTGCCACTACAAAGATTGGAACCCTAGCTGAGCAAACTATATTACGTTCCCTTGGGGAAATGACAAATATCTTTAAGGATTGGGTCACAAGCCAAGGTCAAGGTAAAATAAATGATCAAGGTAAAGGAGGGGAGTTGGAACAAAAACAAAGACAAGACTTAAATTCTCAGTTCAGTGCGGAAGATAGACAAATAAACCTTGATATTATGAAATAAGTCCAAAAATCCAAATTACCAAAGTTCACAGGTCAAGATGGGGGTTCAAAAGTAGAAGCATGGGTAATTGGTGTCAAGAGAGCACTTAGTTTTAAGGCATATACTTCAAGGGAAAAGGCCCAAATAGCAACGAGTCTACTAAAAGGAGAAGCTTTATTATGGTCGGTAAATGAAGAAACAAAGATGCAAGTCACCCCATTGCAAGTTACTTGGAAAATGTTTGAGGAAGCCTTCAAAACCAGGTACCTATTAGAGGAGTATAAACACCAACAAGCAGGGGATTTCCATGCAGTGTGACAAAATGGTAGATCTATCAAAGACTATGAAGATGAATTCTATGCGTTGTTCCATCATGTGGACTATATGGTCATTGATAAATGTCAAGATGAAAGTTTCTTGCATGGACTTGATCCTTTAGTCACAGCGGAAGTCGCCATGTGGAAACCCACCACTATGACAACAACCACTAATTTAGCCAAACAAGTCATGAGGACGCTAAATATGAAAAAGCAATAGTGGTTGATGGAAATACATAGAAGGAACACCCTACGACGAGGGTAAATAGATCAGGGGGACACCCATATGAAATATGGGGAAGACAAAGCAATGGTTCTCGGATTGCTAGAGCAACTTTTGGGTTGCCTCTATGAGGATGTAGGGGACAACCCTACTTTAGAAGAACTAATGGTGGGGTAGAGGATTTGGTGGCCAAGGACAGGGAAAAGTGAGAATCGAGGTCAAGGAGAATGTTCGAAATGTGGAGGTCTACATTATAGAAGGGACTATCTGAGGTATCAAACATGGATTAAACAATAGGGATACAAAGAAAAAGGAAGAACACCACATACCCCACATTGAATTCATGTCACGATAATCCATTGTCATGTCAAGCACCAAGCCACAGTTGTGGAGTCCGCAGGTATGATAAATAACATTCCTCTATTTTGGATTGTAGATTACTGTGGTGTGGTTTTTGAGAGGAATTCGGATTCTCCATAGTGTTCATCTTTACATTGGTCGACGTTTCGAGTCTAGACCAAGACTTATCATCAGGACTGATTTACGGAGAAAAGAAAAGAAAAAGGGTTTGTGATAAATATGCAATAGGTTAGCTGTAAAGTCACTAACCTATTGCATATTTATCACAAACCCTTTTTCTTTTCTTTTCTCCGTAAATCAGTCCTGATGATGAGTCTTGGTCTAGACTCGAAACGTCGACCAATGTAAAGATGAACACTGTGGAGAATCCGAATTCCTCTATTTGTGTTAATTAATCTAGGTGCCACTGATAGTTTTATTTCTTCTTCAACACTGCTTAGATGTGGATTGACAACTCATGATAAAAGTAACTTTAAAATGGTAGAAATGGCATCAGGCTCTCAATAATCAGTATGATCACTGCTAAGGGATTATAGTGTTAACATTGGGGGATGTGACACTAAGATAAACCTGTATAGCATGACTTTGGGACTTATGAATTAATTGTATGAATGGATTGGCTTGAATCTCATCAAGCTATAATGGATTGCTATAATAAGACAATTCTCTTTAAGAATGATCAGGGAGAACCCACAGTAATCAAGGGCATTAAACGTGATGTTATGTTGCACCTCATATCAACCAAGAAGGTTAATAAGTGTATGAGGAAAGGATGCGAGATTTATGCAGTAGAGATGGTTCATGCCGACAGGAAGTCCTTTGATAATTTGTACCCACTACTTTTTGAATTTGCAGATGTATTTCCTTGAGAGCTACCAGGCTTGCCTCTAGTTTGAGAAATCGGTTTTTCCATTTCCTTGAAACCAGGAACAAAACCCATATCCAAAAAACCTTATCAAATGACTGCCATAGAGCTTAATGAGTTGAGTATACAACTTAAATAACTGCTTGATCAAGGATTCATCTAACCCAGTGTATCACCTTGGGGTGCGCCAGTGATCTTTGTGAAGAAAGGATGGAACTCTTTGGTTATTTATTGATTACCGAGATCTAAACAAGGCCACCATTAGAAATAGGCACCCCATCCCTCGCATAGATGAGCTCTTTGACCAACTAAAAGGAGCTTCAATATTTTCCAAGATATACTTACGGTCAGGTTACCATCAACTAAGAATCAAAGAGGAAGACATACCTAAGACAACATTCAGAACACGATATGGACACTATGAGTTTATTGTTGTACCATTTGGTTTGGCTAATGCCCTGTAAACCTTCATGAAATTAATGAATAGTGTTTTCCGTAGATATCTAGACCGTTTTGTTCAAGTGTTCTTGGATTACATCCTCATTTATTCCCGCAATGAGAAGGAGCATCAAGAGCACTTGAGATTGTTACTTCATGCCTTAGAGAACATAAGCTATATGGGAAACTTACTAAGTGTTCCTTCTTTGAGAAGGAAATTCAATATCTAGGCCATACCATTAGTGGGAAAGGAATTGTAGTGAATCCTAACAAGATTGAAACTATAATGGATTGCCATACTCCTAAGAATGTCAAAGAAGTACGAAACTTTATTGGGTTGGAAGGCTATTATAGAAGATTTATAGAAGGGTTCTCACAAATATCCAGTCCCATCACAAACCTCCAAAGGAAATGGGTTAAGTTTGAATGGACAAGTGAGTGTGAGAGATAATTTAATGAGCTAAAACGATGATTAACAACTGCCCCAATATTAAAGGTGCTCAACATGGACAAGGACTTTCATGTATTGACTGATGCATCAGGAGAAGGATAAGGTGTAGTCTTGATGCAAGATGAAGGGGTTATCGCTTATGCTTCACGTAAACTTAAGACCCATGAAATTAATTATGCCACACATGATCTAGAATTAACCGCATTTGTAATGGCCTTGATACTATGGAGACATTATCTGATGTGCTGTCAATTTGAATTAAGAGCGGATCATAAAATTCTTGAGTATATCATCACCCAAAAGGACCTTAATACTCGACAACAACATTGGAGTGAGCTATTTAGTGACTATGATTTCAAGATATCCTACATCAAGGGGAAGGAAAATAAGGTTGCATATGCTTTAAGCAAGAGACTTAGAGTTCATTCAATACTGTCATTGAATATAGACTTGAGAAGTCGGATTCTAAACCACCTAGTAGGGGACCCGCAATACCAACAAATATAATTTTCCTTACAAGAAAAAGTACCTGTGGCACCCAAGTGGGAAGGATACACCTTAGATAATAATGGAATGCTATGATATAAGGGCAATATGTACATCCCAGCTGATGATGAACTTCAGAAATTAATAATGAAGGAATCCCACCAAGCTCCATATGCTAAACACCCAAGAGTCCAAAAAATGTATGCAGATTTAAAACAACTATTTTTCTGGACAAGAATGAAAAAGATATAACATAGTTTGTGGCTTGATGTTTAGAATGTCAACAAGTTAAAGATGAATATTGCCACCTTGTAGGTCTCTTACAACCCCATGATATATCATAAACTAAGTGGGAAGTTGCTTCACTGGATTTTGTTGGAGGCTTACCTATGACTTCACAAAGACATGATTGCATTATGGTCATTGTTGATAAATTAACTAAGAGTGCTCAATTCATTCTAGTTAAGAGAACCTTTGAGGCACCAACTATTTCTTAAGTTTTCCTAAAGGAAATAATTCGCCTTCATGGAGTGCCCCGGAAAATAATATCTGACAAAGATGCACGTTTTACACCCAGATTTTGGAAAATCCTTTTACAATCTATGGGAACACAACTAAACTTCAGTACTGCATATCATCCATAGACAAATGGGCAAACAAAAAAAGTAAACCAAGTATTAGAGGACATGCTAAGAATGTATGTCATGGATCAACAAAATCAATGAGAGAAATACCTTCCCTTAGTGGAATTTGCATACAACAATAGTTATCACAGTTCAATTCATGAAACTCCTTTCGAAGTATTATATGGAAGACCATGTTGTACTCCATTAAGCTAGGATTGATTAGAGGGTCAAGTCACGTTGGGACCTGAAATGCTCCAAGAAATGGAAGAACACATGGCTACAATTAAATCAGAGGCTAAAAGAAGCTAGGGATCACCAAAAAAGTTACGCTGATGCAAAGAGAATTGATAGAAGCTTTAAGGAAGGAAGTCAAGTTTTTATTAGAGTAAAACCCTCTAAGAGTTCCTTTAGATTTGGTAAGGGAACAAAGTTATCCCCTAGATTTTTCAGCCCATTCAAGATCCTAGAGAGGATCGGACCAGTTTCTTATAAGCTCGAGCTTCCATTCCATCTAAGAAGGATGCATAAAGTGTTTCATGCTTCCGTGCTTAGAAAATATGTACCTGGCCCATCCTATGTGTTGAAATTTCAAATATTACAGGTTTCTGAGGAGGGAGTCCTTCAGGTCGAACCATTCTATAAAGTGGACTGCTGGCTTCTTTGGCTCAGGAATCATGATTTTGAGCAAGTCAAGGTCCATTGGGACCAATATAACCTAGGGTCAGTTACCTAGGAAGATGCAAATGTTATTTTTAATGACTTTCCATATCAATTTGATTAAATTGTGTGGTGAACTAGATAAGAGTGCATAACTTAACTAAGGTAGATACTTTTATGGAGAATCTAGATCATGTCTTATTGTTTAAATTTTATTGATACATATAAATCGTACACTATGATTTCAATTATTGTTTAATTAACTGTTATGTCAAAATAGGGTCATTGAGTATAATGTTGGATGAGGTTTCATGATATGATGGTATGAGGATAATGATGCACATGTGGTTCTTATTTATATAGTTGTTACAATAATAATGATGTATGCTTATGATGATTATGATATGCATAGGGATTTTGATGTTACGTTGAGGTATATTGACATGCGGTTCATTTATTATTTGATGATATGTCTTTGTTTTTGAATGTTGATGTTATAACTTAGGAAGATATTATGATGTGAAGCATGTGGTAATTGTATGTAGATTTATGACTTGTAGAATTTTGTGATAATAATGGTGTTATGTTATCATGATGACATGCAAGACTTGGCACGTGGATTATTTTCTATGATACTATGATGTCATAGCTAATGCATTGGATGTATGTTGAGATGTGATGATTGACAAAAAATCCACAAATGGGTCGAAAGGGCTGGTTTATTCGATGATCTTGTAGGAGCCCATACATGTGAGGGAGAATATGTAACACCATATGGGTTGGGAACAAACTCAATCAACACTATATATGCCAATGGTTCCTTTGTCTTGTATAGCTCTTGAGGGGTTGTGGGACCATCTTGAGGAGGCCAAGTTCTCGATATTGGATTGGGATGCCAAAGTATGGTGGGGGTGTAAGGACTTATATGCATGCGGTTGTGCACCTTAGTGAGTGTGGAAGGAGTGGGCCAGCCTTGTGAGATGCCTGAAGTCATTGAGTACTGATACCAGATGTCTGCCTTGGGCTATGGTACAGGTTGATGAGGCTTATGCCTCTTCTTAAAGTGAGAAAAAGGATAGAGATTCATTGAGATTTTCTGGGTGTTGTAGAAACTTTTAGTGCTTGATGGTTATACGAGTTCAGTGGAGAGTGTAGGCAAACATGAAGTAATAAATAACTAAATAAATAAAATGTTAAATGATTCAACTTAACTTCGAGACGAAGTTCTTTAAAGAGGGGGTAATGTCCCATAATAATAATAATAAGTAAAATAATAATATTAAAATATAAACAAATAAATGATAACATAATAAATAAAAAGATAAAATGGTAATATAATAAAAAAATAAAGATAATAATTGTAATAATAAATAATTAATGAAGAGAATATAATAATAAGTAAATAATAAATAGTAATAATTATTGAGTTCTAAATATATATATAAATACTAGAAAATGTTAAAATAAATAAAGTTAACAAAAAGTTAAATAAAATAGAAAGAGCTAAATGAAGAAAAGTATAAAAATGAGAAAATTTAACCAAAAAAAAGGAATAAAATAAGAAAGAATTAAAAAAAGAGAAATATAAAATTAAGTAAAACTTAAAATAAATAAATAAAAGTTGCGTGTTGACACATGGAATGTGTGCATGCGGACCTCTTTCCATTATTTGGGCTATTTAATAAATGATGAGGAAGATGAGATTCATCATTCCTTCATCCATTTTTTGGGAGAAAAGTGTTGTAAGACAAAAGATTCCCTAGTAGTAGTACGTTGATTGAAGGCTCGAGGGTGACCATCTGTAAAAAGATTATGTGCAACTGAACCTACGGTTGGGTGGAGAGTCGTCTTCAAAAAATTGTTGTGGTCAACAAAATTCAAAGAGCATTCAACTCCAAAAACACAAGTAAGGAATATCGTTGATACAGGTAAGTCGTCTCTTTGCTCATATTTTCAAAATTCTATGTTAAATAGTTGAATAACTGGGTAATGATTATTAATCATATAAATTGATAGAATTAATGCATGTTTTAATTTGGGTTGTTACACAAAGTCACTGTTAAGAAGACAAAGGTGTGAGTGAAGCTGTGAGGATTGAGCGGTACATTTTTGTTGCACGAATTCAGATGTATTGAATTCATGGTTAGGGTAAAGTTAAGGTTCAATGTTTTTATGTTACGAATGAAAACATTCTCCAACTAGTTAAATAGTAAAACACCCACCAAACCTTGCTTAATGCAGTTATAAGCTATGATAACCAGACTGCACATAAACTAAAATTGTGAAAGGAATTTTGCTATCTGTCCACAAATCAAAACGCATTGCAAATTTTTTATATATACACAAATAAAAATGCACATTTTAAGATGGCAGAACATTCGATACACAACAAAAATCAAAAGAGATACCATAAATTCGAGAGGAAAAAAGCACTAATATCAAAAGAAATACCATAAATTTGAACAAGAAAAAAACAAGCAACCAACGAACTTATTATCTCGTTTATTAATTTACATAGCCAAATGTCAACAATAAAAGGAAGAATTCTGTTAGAGTTCAATCTTCGTACTCTTCTCATTAAAATGTAAGTTCACAACACATAATAAAAATGTATTTGAAGTACTTAAAACTAAATTCAAAATTACAATCTCTGGTAGGGCTAAATGCTTTTTCTAATCCTTTATGCAAAGTTATTACATAATATTAAAGTCATAGGCTAGATACTTGAAGAAAGAGCGTTGTGATCAAACTTATAGGATGTGCACATTCGAAAAAAGAGTAGTAATTTTGATAGCACATGGAAAAATCTATATTGACAGGGACATTTTTTTGGAAATGCGAATCATTTTCATTTAACATCAAAGAAATCATTGCACAAGGAGGGATTGGATTTTTTAAATTAAGTGAATGATTTTACATTTTTGTGTTATAGGTTAAAAAATTTAGTAGTAAAATTTATATTTATTATTGATTGATTTATGAGATAATAGGTTAAAATGTTTAGGAAAGTTTTTCTTTGTTAGTGATTGCTTTAAAATTTTGAAGAACATAGGTTTCATTAATTAGATATAGTTATATATATTTATAGATTTGGAAAATAATTTCTATTTAAAGGAAGTTAAATTTTTCTACAAGTTATCTTACTTACTTTTTT
>APFE030640149.1:34767-50974 GCA_000404065.3 Pinus taeda
TGTATATGTGTTTTATGTGTTATTCTCTCGCATTGTTTATTTTATGTGTTTTAGAATTCGTATGCAGGTAATTTTTGTACGGGGTTAAAACCTACAAACAGATAACAGATCAATACACCAGTATTCTTGACGTGGTTAAAACCCTTAAAGAGGGAAACAGTCCACGGCCTGAGCCAACACGACCACTTCAGGAAATTTATTAATAAAAGAAATAAAATTTACATAATATTCTCTCATGAATGGTCACCCTACAAATGACCCTCCATGCTCTTTAAATATAGATAATGGACCAATCGGGTGTTAAGCCATGGATCAAGTGTTGGTAATACCGAGGAGAGAATGAATTGTCAGATCATTTCATGTCTAGAACATATCATGGCCGTCGGATTGTAAGTTACAAATGTACATAGTAAAGAAACACACTTTACCTAACTCTACACTAGACCAAGTTATACTTAACTATCTCCTATGTGTCGAAATATCCTAACATCTCCCCTTAAGAACAACTTGGGATAGGATTGAAGGATGTACAAATATGACACAATAGGAGAAGGAAGGAGGCATTGGAACCTATCCCCCCTTAGTGACAACTTCCTGAACTCCAACCATAAATCGAAGTTTAGTAAACTTCGCCTCTGTGAGAGCCTTTGTAAAGATGTTTGCAACTTGATCATCGGCTGAACAATATTGCACTTCAAGAGCATGGTCATGATGAGCTTTCTGATGAAGTGCATGTGTAGTTCAATGTGTTTTCTACACTGATGTCGGACTGGATCTTTGCATAGTTTAATGGCACTTTGATTATCACACCAAAGTGTAGTCGGATGCTGATGCTAAAATCCAAACTCTGACATGATATGATGAAGCCACATGGCTTCCTTACTAGCTTCTATGATGCCACGATACTCTGCTTCTACTGAAGAAAGTGAAATGGCACTTTGTTTCTTGCAAACCCATGTAATAGATCTAGAACCAAGAGTGAACACATAACCTGCAGTAGACTTCCGATCATTAGGGTCACCAGCCCAATCAAAATCAGTGAAACCAACCAATAGAGGAGATGCTTCTGCACTGTAATATTGAACTATACCTCGAACATAACGAAGTATTATTTTAGCTGATTTCCAATGAATTTCATGTGGGTTTTGCATAAACTGAGCAATAAGGCCAACAACAAAGGAAAGTTTAGGATGGGTATGGGTTAGATACAAAAGCTTTCCTACAAGTTGACGATATAAGGTAGCATCAACTTCAAGGTAAGTACAAGTGATTGAAAGTTTGGCTCCAGATTGAAAGGGAGAAGGGGCTAGCTTATAGTCTTCCATGTGAAAGTGGCGCAGAAGATCACAGACATACTTGGACTGGGAAAGGGAAATACCTTCCTTGGATTGCAAGACTTGAAGACCAAGAAAATAATGCAAGTGTCCTATGTCTGTCATTTCAAACTTCTTTTTAAGGCTAGACTTCACATGGTTTATAGGGTTGGGATCACTACTAGTAAGGATAAGATCATCAACATAAAGAATAAGAATGATAAGAGACTTACCCACTTTTTTGGTGTAGATAGTATTGTCAGAATGACACCTACAAAAGCCAATATCTAAAAGAAAGCTATCCATTTTCACATACCAAGCCAGAGGGGCTTGCTTGAGACCATAAAGGGATTTCTTAAGCCGACATATAAGGCTAGATTCTATTTGTATAAAGCTAGGAGGTTGTTCCATATAGATTTCTTCATGCAAGGCCCCATGCAAGAAGGCAGATTTAACATCCATCTTATGAACTTCCCATTTGAAAGAGGCAGCAAGGGAAGGAACAAGGTGGATAGAGTTCATTTTGGCAACAGGGGAGAAGGTTTCAGTATAGTCAATGCCTTCAACTTTTGAAAAACCCTTAGCAACAAGATGAGCTTTATGTTTATCAACTCTTCCATCAGGTCCATACTTGGTTCTATAAACCCATTTTCATCTAACAAGTTTTCGTCCCTTTGGAATAGGAACAAGATCTCATGTATCATTTGCCAACAATGAATGATATTCTTCATTCGTAGCTGTGTCCCAATTTGGATGGCCTGAAGCTTTTGTAAAGGTGTCAGGATTATAATTCACTGGAGCTTGAGCCAGTAAAGAAGAGGCTCTATCAAACTGAGAATGAGTGTGACACTGATATGTAGGATCACCTGCAAGAGCACTTGTTGCATCCCGAGTAGTGCAGATCATTTTGGAAGCTGAGGAGCTGAAGGAGGATCCCAAGAAGGTGGGGAGGATTTTCATCCTCATCATCATCATTTAAAGAAGAAATATTTTCAGAAGTAGAAGGGATAGAGAGAGGTGGCACATCCGTTGAACTAGGTTCATAGGCCAATATATTTTCAACAAACTTTACATCTCTTCTAATGATAACATTTTTGCACTTAGGTGAAAAAAGTCTATATCCTTTGACATCTTCAGAATATCTAACAAAAATACATTTTTCACTCTTAGGTTCTAAAGCTTTATGTTTCTCATCTGGAATATGGGCCCATGCTTCACTTCCAAAAACACGAGTGACTTACATTTGGTTTAATTGAGCTCCATGCTTCTTCTGGAGTGATATTCTTTAAAATCTTAGTAGGAATGCAATTTACTATGTAATTTGAATAGCTAATTGCTTCTGCCCAAAAATTAAGACTAAGTCCTTTAGATTGAAGCATACAATTAGCCATTTCCTTTAAGGTGCGATTCTTCCTTTCAGCTACACCATTTTGTTGTAGAGTATATGGAACAATACGTTGCATTTGAATTCCATGCTCAGTGCAAAAGTTGATGAATTTGTTGTTAACATATTCTCCGCCATTATCAGATCTTAGCTTAAGAATTTGATGTCCAGATTCTTTTTCAACAAAGGCCTTGCCAAGAACATGTTACATACTTCACTCTTGAGTTTTAAGAAGTATACCCAATTGCGTCTGGAGAAATCATCAATGAAAGTTAAGAAATACTTGTAGCCAGAGAATGAAACAACTCGAAGTGGACCACATAAATCACTATGCACAAGCTGTAAAGGGGGTGAGGCATGCCAAGAGGCACATTTTTCAAAACGATCCCGATGATGTTTTCCGAGTACACATCCGGAACAAACACCATCTCTGTAAGATAACCTATCACCATATTTTATTTACATAGATTTTGAAGGGAGTGATAGTTTAAGTGACCAAATCGCTCATTCCAAAGTTTGCTCACTTCATCATTATGAGCAAAAAATACTGAGGGAAGAGTTGATGACCCAAAGTTGTTAAACTGATACAACCTTGTAGAATCATCAGCAATGCGAGTAGCTAAAATCTGTCTAAGATCTCTTAGGTCCTTAATTACAACATCGTGAGGTGAAAATTCAACAGTTTTACCTTCACCTGAATGAGTTATTTGATATATAGATAGAATGTTGCATGATAAGGTTGGAACACATAATACATCATTAAATTGACCATTATCTAGATGAATAGTTCTATTCCCTACAACACTAAGAGATCTATCATCATCAACATATATATTTTTGGTGTTACAATCATTTAAAGAATAAAACATGGCTTTGTTTTTGGCCATGTGATAAGAAGCTCCGGAATCAATGAACCACTCATGAGAATGAGAAGAAGAAGATACATTTAATGCATAACCAGACAGAGATGCTTGAAAACCACATGCAGAAAGTGCAATTCCTAAAGATGAAATTGAAGTTGAAGAGCTCCAAATGGATGTTATGCTTCTTCCTTGCTGCTTCTATGGCTTCCATCTTCTTAAAGAATTTGGATTCTAAGTGGCCATCTCAATTACAAAAGTTGCTATGTCTATCAGTCTTCTTCCCTTTATTTTTATTTGCCTTATCATTTTGTTGAATTGATTTTTCATTTTGAGACTGAAATTGTTTAGGACCCTTGTTTGGTTTAGGACCATTCTTTTTACGATACTACTTCTTAGGATTCTTTGAATTTTGTTGTTGTTGGGTGGCTAAGGCTTTCTTAGAAGAGTTTCCAAGATTAAGAAGACTAAGATGTAAGAGTTTTTCTTATTCTCTTATTAAAGAATCACAAAAGGCATCAAAAGAGGGGGACTTGTAGTATTTTCCATAAGAAATAAATGTTTCTCTAGTAGAATGGAAGGTGGAAACAAACATAGAGTAGGTTGGTCCCAACTTAGTAATAATGGAATAGATAAGGCTACCATCTTCTTTCTTAACCTTAACACCTTCCAAGAGAAGCCTAAGGGTATTGAACTTGGACAAAAAATCTTCAATGGAAGAAAAATTATTGGGGTCCAACGTAAACAACTCATTTTATAATTAATGGGCTCTAATTTCATTTTTAATTCCAAAAACTTTAGTGAGTTGATTCATTACTTCATTAGGGGTATCAAGTTCTGCGATATGGAATCTAAGGTCTGGATAAATAGACATCCCTATCAACCCACGTGCTTGATCTTGCCTATTTTCCCATTTGGTTGCCTTATCTTCATCTTTAGGTTTAGTTTCTTGGCTTGAGGCTATTCTGTAAAGACCTTTACTTCTAAGTAAATCCACAATGTAGGACCACCATTGGAAGTAGTTGGTACTATCAAGAATAACTTGGCATGGACTTTCCATTTTAACAGAAACTGAAGCTATAGATGCTTAAACTAAGTGCTCCAATGGAAAGATCTCGAAAAATTAGGCCGATTAAAAAAATGTCTCTAAAAACAGCTTCCGGATGAAGAAGTTATGGTTTTTTGAAGAAAAGTTGTTGAAGATGCCGACGAAGCGCGTGAATGTGCGGAAATGAATGATAATGCTAGATTTTTTTTTTAAATCCCCCTCTTTCCAAACTTAATCTAATTAACTCACTAAAAAAAAATTATTTTATGTGACCCACTTTTATAAATAAGTGGAAGTCATTCTTACAATGGTACTTTATGAGCTACCCACTAAATTGCAACTTAAATAAAAGATAAAGAGATTTTAGAATTATAAGTGACTCACTTTTTATAATGGGTGAGAACACTTTTACATAAAGTAACTTTAAAACATAAGTTACATGTGTCTTTTGAAAAAGTAACTCAACAAAAAGAAATACTAACTTTGGACCAAGTGAGTTAATTTAAAAAGTTGGTAATTTTTGGAAAAGAGGAAGGAAGGAAGGAAGTAAGTAAGTAAGTAAGTTGGTAATTTTTGGAAAAGAGGAAGTAAGTAAGTAAGTAAGTTATTTAGTTAGTTAGTTTGTTTGTTTGTTTTTATTCGCTGAAGCTTTGGGGTGCGTTTTCAAGCCCTTTTTGCCTCCAGATCTTAAAAACGACGTAGCTAGGGCTACCGAAACCTTTTCATGTGAAATGAAAGGGGTTCCTCACTGGAACAGATGCTCCTAACACAATAGAGCAGTCCTCTCGGCTCGAAAGCGGTCAGAAACAATAGATCTAGGAAACGACAGTTTGATGTAGTTGTACCGACTTCCAATTTGGATCACCAACAGATGCAACCCTCAAATAGCTCTAATACCATGTTGGAATTTACAAGGTAACTTCCTCATATAGAACACAGAAGGACACTGCTCACAAATAGATCACAGATCAATACCACAATATTCTTCACGTGGTTAAAACCCTTAAAGAGGGAAACAATCCATGGCCTGAGCCAATGCGGCCACTTCAAGAAATTTATTAATAAAAGAAATAAAATTTAGATAAGCTTCTCTCATGAACGATCACCCTACAAATGACCCTCCATGATCTTTAAATAGATATCATGGACCAATCGGGTGTGAAGCCACGGATCAAGTGTCATAATACGAAGGAGAGAATGAACCGTCAGATCACTTCATGTCCAAAACATATCATGATAGTCAGATTGTAAGTTACAAATGTACATAGTAAATAAACACACTTTACCTAACTCTACATTAGACCAAGTTATACTTAACTATTTCCTATGTGTCGGAATATCCTAACACATACATGTATATATGATTGTTGGTAAGAACGATGGTTATCTTTAATTGCACAAGTTTGAAGAAGGAATCACATTCTACACATAGATAGTATACACATTCTATACATAGATAATATAGAAAGATGCAATATAAGTTCAAGAAAAGAAAAAAGAAAGAAACTAACCAACTATAGTTGTTTATTAATTCAAATCCTTTTTCATTCTCTATGTAGATTTATTTCAAGAGCCTTCAATTCGTAGGTTGAATGCATGAAGAAAGGAGGGGTGGAGTCAAACTCATAGGCTACACACACTTTAAAAAAAAATATGAGCAATTTGGATAACATTTTTCCAGAAGCATCTAACCAGAGGCATCAAATCCTTTTGAGATGCCATTCAATTTAACAATGCAAAAAACTCGAGGAAATGATAACACTTGAGGGATTATATTAATCATAGGTTAAAATGGATCTATGCTAGTGGGTGTGTATACTAATCTAATAATTCCTAGTCTTTTGAGATCAATAGTTACTCTACGATGATCAATGAATGGAAACCTCGTCAAACCTCAGCATGGTGTCTTAGGAGCTCAATTTAATATAAAAAGGTGATATTTGCCCAAAGTTTCTAGTGATACACAAAGAAATGGGTGATTTTTTTCCAAATTTGTCAACATGCAAATGGAGGAAGCCAAAACAATGGATTGTATACACCATTTTTTGGTACTAAATAAACTATGGGAATACTTGAGTATGGATCATATTTTTGTAATGTCAAGAATGGAATGAGATATTGATTCTAAATTTATGGTTGTTTGATTCTCAAAGATGGTGCATTTCATCCCATGTAAGAAAATCAATGATCCCACAAACATTGTTTGTTTTTCTTTTCAAGGAAGTCTTTTCTCTCTCTAGTTTTTACATATGTCACTACAAGCATTCCATTAGAGTGGTATACTAAACCCTTGAAACTTAAAGAAGTTATGTTGTTCTAGTACAAAGATTTCCAGTATTTGAATTTTTCAACTTCTTTTTTTCCTTGACACTTTCAAGTTTTGCTAATGAATAAATCAATAATCTAATGTCTTCTCCTTATATTGTGCCATGTAATCCAATTCACACATACACACACACACACACACATATATATATGGAGAAAATGATTGGATGTCATTTTCTTACCCTAAAGTTTACTAGTTGGCAATTTTTGTTTATATTTGTATTGATTTCCTTTCTAGTTCCATAAAAATAAAACATTCAAAAAAGGTAAAAATATTCAATTTGAACATGAAAAAGTGTTATGAAAGAGGTATGTAACTCATTTTCTAATAACCATGGAAATTACTTCTGGTAATTAAAAAATAATAATAAAGAATTACAATATCCACCATAACATAAGATAAAATACAATTACAGTGATACATTTTAGTAAACATACATTTCGTCAACCATTTAAAAGACAATGATAGAGGAAAAACATGTGAGCCATAAAATAATAATATTAAATAATTGAATCGAGAATAGTTAAGGACATCTATATAATACTTATAATAAATAATAATATAATAACGTTGGATGTGCACTAAATATAGATATAAATGGAAACAAAAAGAATTTTAGAGAGAAACATTTATTATGTAGTACATACATTATAATAATGGTTGTATTGAAAGATATAAAAAGAAATATTATAGATTTGATATCTATATAGAAATATTAAAATAATGTAAATATAAATATCTAATAATTATAATAAAACTGCATTTTTACATATTATCTACATAATTGTGATTTCCCAGTTCTCTCAAAATTGAATGAGATTACAACGAACTTAAATCTATCTTAAATTATCGAAAAATGTACACTTTAAGAGATTTGATCTCTCTCTATTCTTAACAAATTTATGCTTAATATAAATCTATATTAAGTGTTGCATGCGCCCTAAATGAACTCAACTTGAAAATCAAGGTTTCATGTGCCCCAAATGCTCTTATGCATAGACAACTCGCCCAATATAGAAGACATTGTAAATTTTTTTTCTTTGTATCACTTATTTGCATAAAAAAATTAAAAGTAAATAAATAAATAAAGAATTTTCTCAATTAGCTTTGATAAATAAAATAAAAATTAGGGACATTTTGAGATAGTAGTTGAATGTGTGAGAACACTATAGAGATTATAATAATGGTTTGGTGACCCATGATTACATAAGTGGATCAAAGTGCATCTCCCAATTGGATTTATAGGGTTTTCATTCTGTATACACACCCACTAGCATAGATCCATTTTAACCTATGATTAATCTAATCCCTCAAGTGTAATAATTTCCTCAAGTTTTTTGCATTGTTAAAATGACTTGCATCTCAAAAGGATTTTATCCCTCTCTCTAGAAAAATGTTTTCCAAATTGCTCATCTTTCTTTTAGAATGTGTGTAGCCTATGAGTTTGACTCCACCCCTCTTTTCTCTATTTGAACATGAAATTTAAGCGTTATAAGGGATGTATGTAATTGATTTTCTAATAAACATGGAAATTATTTGTGGTAATTAAAAAAACATAAATACTTACAATATCCACCATAACATAAAGATAAAATACAATTACAGTGATACATTTTAGTAAACATACATTTCATCAACCATTTAAAAGACAATAATAGAGGAAAAACATGTGAGCCATAAAATAATAATATTAAATAACTGAATCGAGAGTAGTTAAGGACATCTATATAATACTTATAATAAATAATAATATAATAACGTTGGATGTGAACTAAATATAGATATAAATGGAAACAAAAAGAATTTTAGAGAGAAACATTTATTATGTAGTACACACATTATAGAAATGGCTGTATTGAAAGATATAAAAAGAAATATTATAGATTTGATATTTATATGGAAATATTAAAATAATGTAAATATAAATATCTAACAATTATAACAAAACTGCATTTTTACATATTATCTACATAATTGTGATTTCTCAGTTCTCTCAAAATTGAATGAGATTACAACCAACTTAAATCTAACTTAAATTATCGAAAAATGTACACTTCAAGAGATTTGATCTCTCTCTAATCTTGACAAATTTATTCTTAATATAAATCTATATTAAGCGTTGCATGCGCCCTAAATGAACTCAACTTGAAACTCAAGGTTTCATGTGCCCCAAATGCTCTTATGCATAGACAACTCGCCCAATATAGAAGACATTGTAAATTTTTTTTCTTTGTAACACTTATTTTCATAAAAAAAAATAAAAGTAAAAAAAATAAATAAAGAAATTTCTCAATTAGCTTTGATAAATAAAATAAAAATTAGGGACATTTTGAGATAGTAGTTGAATGTGTGAGAACACTATAGAGATTATAATGATGGTTTGGTGACCCATGATTACATAAGTGGATCAAAGTGCACCTCCCAATTGGATTTATAGGGTTTTCGTTTTGTATACACACCCACTAGCATAGATCCATTTTAACCTATGATTAATCTAATCCCTCAAGTGTAATAATTTCCTCAAGTTTTTTGCATTGTTAAAATGACTTGCTTCTCAAAAGGATTTTATCCCTCTCTTTGGAAAAATGTTTTCCAAATTGCTCATCTTTTTTTTTTTATAATGTGTGTAGCCTATGAGTTTGACTCCACCCCTCTTTTCTTCATGTATTCAACCTATGAATTGAAAGCTCTCTAAATAGTTCTATATAGAGAATGAAAAAGGCTATGAATTAATAAACTATAGTTGGTTAGTTGTTTTTTTTTATTGAATTTATATTGCATCTTTCTATACTATCTTGTATAGAATGTGATTCCTTCTTCAAACTTCTGCATGGAAGAATAACCATCGTTCTTACCAGCGATCATGCCTGCATGTATGAAAACATATATGCATATTAGTTTTTAATTGGAAGTTAGGTTTGAAATTGTACTATTTTATTAAAAAAAAGTTTAAGTGTGACTTGTCATTCCACTTTCAAACACTAATAAAAATACACACTGATACTGACATATAAAAATTTGCACGGGCTTTACTATAGAGCCTAGATATTCAATCTAGCTCCATGCTTAGTAAATCCTAAGTTAATATGGATCTACTCGAATAAGTTCATCTCAATTTGGATAGTTTCATATGTCCCAAATGGTTTTGAATTTTTTTTATTGAAAGGGAAATTCATTTTACAACCCCTATAGAAGAGCACAACAAGTTTCTCAAGCTCTACTATAGAGCCTAGATATTCAATCTATCTCCATGCTTAGTAACTCCTAAGTTAATATGGATCTACTCTAATAAGTTCATCTCAATTTGGATAGTTTCATATGTCCCAAATGGTTTTGACTTTTTTTTTTTATTCAAAGGGAAATTCATTTTACAACCCCTATAGAAGAGATTGTAATGCTTATCTCTTATGTAATGTTCCCTTGCATCAATAAAAATAAAAATATCTCTGCTTGTTATTGAAAAATTAGAAAGTCACAATATAAATGTACGAAGAAGAGTTTGTAACATCTATCTCCTATGTAATGTTCAATGACACAAGAAAAATCAAAATATTTCTTCTTCTCCATTGATAAATTAAAAAGTTATATATATATTATATATATATATATATATATATATATATATATATATATATATATATATATATATATATATATATAAGATTGATGAAATTTAGCTTTAGAACTTTTCTATGAAGAGTTTTGACCCATTTTAAGATAATTCAATTCATACTCATAATTTCGAAAAATTGAATACATCAAAAAAGAACATTGCCTGAATTACAAAAAGAAAACTACCTAAAAAACTGAATTCATTCACTTATCAACTCAGGGCAACAAATAAGTTAAACTCCAAAAAAATTCAACCTCCTTCTAATGAAAATTATTTTCCAAATCTAATAAATTGTTTTTTTAATATAAATCTATCCCATTAATAAAAACTTTTTTATTCGAAATTTTGAACCCATCACTAATAAATGAAAACTTCCCTATTAAATTTTTTAACATATTATCCATAAATCAATCACTAATAAATAAAAACTTTAACATATAAACCAAAAATTTAAAATCATTCACTCAATCCCTCCGAGTGCAATCATTTCCTTCAATGTTTACGCTGTTAAAATGATTGCATTTCAAAGAAAATGTGTTTGCCCATACAGATTTGGCCATGTGTTATAAAATTGCTCTGAAAAAAGCACAGGCTGAGTTTGATGGCACCGTCCTTTCTTCAAGTAAGCAGCCTATGACTTTAATATAACGTAAATAATTTTGCATAAAAAATGAAAAAGTATTTGGCTCTAGTTTTGAACACTCGAATACATTTCTTTGCTATGGGGGTGAGTTTATCATTTTAATGAGAACACTATGAATATTGAATATTGAATTCTAAGAGAATTATTCCCTTTAGAAATTGACATTGGTTATGTAAATTAATAAACGAATAAGCTCGTTGTTTGTATTTTTTTTCCAAATTTATGGTATTTCTTGATGGCTTAATAAAGGAGAAAATAAGTTGTTTGCTTGTTTTTTATTTCCAATTTATAATATTTATTTTTCTATGTGTGGCTTTTTCCTCTTAAATTTATGATATTGAAAATTTTGCCTTATCAAAAGTTGTGCATTTTGATTTGTGTATTTTTTTCGCAGTTTTAGTTTACGTGTATTGTGGTCATCATAGCTTATAATTGCATTAAGCATGCTTTGGTTAGTGCTTTATTGTTTGGTTAGCTGAAGAACGTATTCTTTCGGAAGTAGTTGTAGCATAAAAACATTTGACCTTGAATTCAATACATCTGAAGTCGTGCAACAAAGCATACCCCTAATCTTTACAACTTCATTCACACCTTTGTCTTCTTAACATTAACTTTGGCATTGACATGGAAATTTTCAACCATAATGTCCCATTGCATGCGAACTATTATCTTTATCAAATTTAAATTTCTCCAACTTTATTTTCACTGAGACATATGCCTTCAAATTTAGGGGAATGTTGATCTAATTTTTATACATGTTGAGTGTAGAGACCATGTCGCTAGTGAACTAAGCACTAGTCCCGGTGAGTTCCACATCCAAGAAAGCGGTGTTATTGCCCTGGTAGAACATCGACAAAGAGCCCATGTAGAGATCGATGCCTAAGCACGAAACAATGAGATGGTTGTTGTTTTCTTCATCAGATTCAGGTGATGGAGCAGGACATCCCGAAGACAACTTTCAGATGTCATTACGGGCATTTCGAGTTCCTCGTCATGCCTTTTGGGTTGACCAATGCACCGGTTACTTTTCATTTGTGCATGAACCATGTGTTTAGAGGCCAGTTGAGGAGGTTTTTATTAGTATTCTTTGATCTACAACACGACATGGGAGGAGCACCTGCAACACTTAGAGACAGTATTGTGTATATTGGAGGAGCAACAGTTCTATGCCAAGACGTCCAAGTGCGAGTTTGGGTTCATAAAGATGTTTTACTTGGGGCACATCATAGCTGAAGAAGGGGTCAAGGTGCACGAGGAGAAGATTCGGGCCATTCGGGACTGGCCAGAGCCTTGAGATGTAACATTGAGAGGATTTTTGGGCTTCTGTACTTATTATTGGAAGTTCTTGAAGGGATTCTCATAGTTGGAAGCACCCCTTAGTGATCTAACTAAGAAGGGGGATTTGGCGTAGAGAGAGGGAGCTCAGGCAATATTTGATCACCTCAAGGACGTGATGAGTTGTTGTCCAGTATTAACACTTTCGGATTTTACTCAACCTTTCACATTGGAGTGCGAGGCATCAGGTGTGGGTATTGGGGCAGTCTTGTCCCAAGGAGGGCACCCCATTGCTTTCAAGATCCAAAAGCTTCTACCTCATGAGATGTTGTATTCGATTTATGACAAGGAGATGTTGGTCACAATGCATGCATTGGCCAAGTTTAGGCAATACTTGGTGGGGAACCAATTTTAAGTGAAGACGGATCACAACAGTCTTCGACATTTCATGGGGCAACAGGGCCTCAATGGCAGACATCAGAGGTGGGTCAACAAGGTGTAGGCCTACGATTTTTATATTGAGTATGTGTGGGGGAAGCACAAATGGTGGCAGATGCACTATCGAGGAGACCAACAAGGCTTTCAATGACGAGCATTTTTCATGATTAGAAGGCTCACGTATTGGTGGAGTACTCCAAGGATTGTCGTGCATGTGAGATATTGTAGGGAAGCTATGCAGATGAGAACTACAAGGTGATGGATGAGGTTATTTATTATAAGGGGAACATATTTTTGGTTTCGGGATCCCAGTTGAGAGAACACGTTCTTCGAGCATCTCATGATTCTCCTTTGTCTAGGCACCAGGGGTTTAGAAAAACTTATATGGCATTGAGAGAGTGCTTCACTTGGAAGGGCCTCAAAGGAGACATGTTGAGGCATGTGCGGGAGTGCGAAGCTTGCTAGATGAACAAAGGAGAGTTGACCCATCTAGTAGGATTATTGCAGCCTCTTCCCATCTCTGGGGGGAAATGGGAGAGCATATCTATGGATTTCATCTCCGGACTTCCCTTGGTACAAGGGAAGGATTATATTTTTGTGGTGGTCGACTGACTAACCAAGTTTGCACACTTATTTGTCAAATTGACATGATATTCAACCTCACAGGTGGAAAAGTTGTTCTTCAAGGAGGTCTTTCTTATTCACAGACTCCCTAAGACTATAGTAAGTGACTAATATAGTTGATTCATGGGTGGATTTTGGCAAGAAAATTTTAGGCTAGTCAGCACCGAGCTCACCCTGAACACTAGCTACCATCCACAAACTGATGGCCAGACAGAGAGGGTGAACCAGTGGTTAGAGGGCTATCTCAGAAACTATGTGATAGGGCAACAGAGGGTTTGGATTGTAGGTTTTAACTCTGTACAGAAATTACCTGCATATGAATTCTTAAAACAAAGAAAATAAACAATGCGAGAGAATAACACATAAAACACATATACACAGAGATTTTCCATTGGATCCCAAAATCGGGACTACCAGCTTGATTTTTCATTATGTTCCTTTCAATGTTACAATACATATTTATACATGTCGAAGCATCCAATACCATGGACCAAAAAACATCGCATCCAAAACCATGGACCGAAAACCATTGCGTCCAAAACCATGTGCGAAAACCATGCACAAAACCATAGGTAGGTCTGCCCAACCTAATATAGGGTCCAAAAAATACTTCCCTGGCACTGCCCCAGACCCGGTAGAGGGGGGCTACCCGCCCCCCACAAATCCCCTGGATAGTGGGGGTTGTCACTCCCTTTGTGAGCCCCCACGCTGCACAATCGGCGCAACGAAGGGGGGGCTCTGCCCCGCCTCTAACCCCCCGGTTAACTACGTGGGCTAGTTGTGGAAAGAATATAACACAACCCAACATTCTCCCACTTGTTTTCTTTCCACAGGGGGCCATAGGAGAGCTTAGTCATTTAACCAGCCCTGCAACACCCATTGTTTCTCTACACCAAGAGAACTTCTCAGAGTTCACAGATTTTGTCAATGCATCTGTAGTATTCTTCAAAGTGTCCACCTTTACCAACAACACCTTTTTGTCTTCTATCATATCCCTCACAACACAAAGTGATACTGAATATCAATGTGCTTTGTCTTTGAATGATAAGCAGGGTTCTTTGCCAAGAAAATTGCACTTTGGCTATCACAATCTATCCTTATAGCTCCTTGTGCTAACCCCATACTTGAACACAATCTCTACAACCAAACTGCTTCCTTTCTTGCATGCGTGGTTGCCATGTATTCTGCCTCTGTAGTTGATAATGCCACCACATATTGTTTCTTACTCATCCAACTGATTGCACCTCCAAATAGGTTAAACACATACCCACTTGTAGATCTTCTTTGATCTAGATCTCCAGCCCAGTCTGCATCAACAAAGCCACGGATATACAAAACTATGTCCAATCCTAGTATTCCTTGGTAGCACAAACCATAATCACTATTGTCACAAAAATACCTGAAAACCCGCTTCACTGTTGTCCAATGCTCCTTTCCTGTTTTTGACATAAACCTTCTCAATACTCCCACTGCCTGTGCAATGTCTGGTCTAGTATAGACCATTGCATACATCTGGCTATCGATTGCACTTGCATATGGAACACGGGACATGTCCTCTTCCTCTTCTTGTGTCCTGGGACACTGTTCATCAGATAACTTTACACCTACAGGAATAGGAACCTTGACTGGTTTACTATCCTACTTATTAAATCTTTGCAATATTGTCTCGACATACTTCCTCTGGTTTAACCAGAGCTTCCTCTTTGCCTGATCTCTTTTAATTTCCATGCCCAAAATATAGTTTGCAACACCAAGATATTTAATGTTGAATTTGGAGGACAATTGGGTCTTCAAATCCTGGATAATTTCTTTGTCATTTCCAACCAACAACATATCATCACATACAAGACCTGATAAATAACATGGTCACCAATTAATTTAAAATACACACAATGATCTGCTTTGCTTCTTGTGAAGCCAAATCCTTGTATAAATGTATCAAAGTTATGATACCACATCTTTGATGACTATTTTAACCCATACAAAGACTTCTTTAACTTGCATACCAGTTCTTTTTTACTCTTCAGCGTAAAGCCTTAAGGTTGCTTCATGAACATTTCCTCTTCCAGATCCCCGTGAAGAAATGATGTCTTCACATCCATTTGTTCTACCTCAAAATAAAAAGTAGCAGCAACAGATAAAAGTAATCTAATAGGAGCTACCTTGGCAACAAGAGAAAAAATATCACCAAAATCAATTCCCGACACCTGGGAATAACCTTTTTCTACCAACCGAGATTTGTATTTCTCAACCTTTCCTTATGCATTTGTCTTCTTCTTGAACACCCATTTGCTACCAATGGGTTTCCTTCCAGCCGACAACTCCACCAGATCCCAAGCCTCATTTTTGTGCAAAGATGTCATTTCATCAACCATGGCCTCTTTCCAGAGTTTTCCATCCTCTGAATCCACTGCTTCCTTCACAGTTCTGGGATCATTAACAGTAACAGAAAAAGCAAAGTTTGAACAGAAAGCAGATGGACTATACCTTTCTGGCTGCCTTCTTTCTCGAGTTGATCTTCTCACAGCTGGAGTTTGTGGCTCTTCATCTTCTGATTCCTCCTCTGCTATAGAGTCTGATTCTTCTTCCTTTAGTTCAAACTCTATCTTCACAGGTTCCTTTGGTTGGACTTCATGTTTAATAACATCTTTCACCTCTCTGAACACCACATCTTGACTGTACA
>APFE030640150.1:0-12139 GCA_000404065.3 Pinus taeda
ACTTCTCCCAATGCTGCCCTGTCTTGCTCCTATTGCAAGGAGCTGGCAGAAGCCTCCATGCTTGGCATTTCCTCCTCTAAGAAGGGATTTAGTCTTTGCCTCTTCTCTACTGTTTCAGTGAGGGGAGTCTCCCTCTCTCTCTTTCTGCTAATGTCCTCCCTTTGATGGGTCTGGAGGACAGAGGAATCCACCCTGGAGTCTTTCCTCGGAGGTGCCACTGGTGCTGTTTGTTCTTGGGTAGCTATCTAGGCCTCTCCTTTCTGCTTTTCCTGACCCTGTTGGTCTGCTTGTTGTTGTTCATGTTGGGGCTGCTGTTGTTGGTCCTGTTGGCCCTGTGGTTCCTCCATGATCTTTTCCTTGCCTTTGCTCTGATTTGTGATTTGCACTTCCTCCTGTTGTGTTGCAGAAGATGAAGCAACTGCTGCTGTTTGAGGCTTTGGGAGAGCAAGTACCTCAGAAGGACATTCTAAGTCAGCCATTTTTAACAAATGCCTTCTAGCTCTTTCAAATAGCTCTTCTTGAGTCACAGGCTCTTCTAGTGTTTTTCTCCTCCACTTTGGTTGATTAGCATGTCTTTGAATGTGGAGCATGCTCTCATGCTCATAGCTAGAGAGCTTGTTTTTCTGCCTTTTCGTGGATATAAAGTTATTTGGGTCATAGGTTTTCCAAAGGAAACTTTGTTTTAGGCCAAGGCCTTCTAGCATCCTGTCTGCCTCTTTCCATCCTTCTCTTTTGTTTAGGATAAAGTGGCCAAGTTGATTTCTTACTTTGAGTTGTGCCCTTTTACCCTTTCCTGCAAAATGCACCTGATCGGCATTGCCAAATTGTCTGAAATATTCCAAGGAAAATAGTCTCATAGGCACATACCTGGGCAATTTGTATGGGCGCAGCTCACACCCATATATTCTGATCACAGTGAAGTGTTGGTAGAAGTACCAATCCCCTATACTGTAGGCACTGGATAGCTGCATAATCCTCTGCATCTCATCAGATAGCCTTGGTGGGGGTGAAGTCACAAAGAGAGACATAGCTGGATGGATGAATAGGTCTATGAACTCTGAGTATGTGTATGGGGAGTATGTGAGGATGTGGAATACTGAGGTCCAGTATACCACTGACCTAGGGTTGCCTGCTGCATCAATTCTCTTGGTCTCAAAGGAGAACTTCTCATGTTGGTAGTAGAGAATGAGATGATAGATGTATGAGGTGTATCTGAACACCTTTTCTCTGGACAAGTGTAGAAATTGCTCATGTATCTTGTCTGAGATATATGTGGCATAATCATAACAAACAGGGGCCTTGCCTGGGGAAAACATTGTCATCATCACTAATACAGTTTCCTCAATAAACTCTAGTGATTTGTACCCCAGAACTGAGCTGATCATGTATGCCAGGTCCAAACCCAGTTGATTTAGGTATCCATCAAAAATGGGAGGGTGCAGCACTGTGTCAGAGTTTGTGATAAACAATTGATTCAGATTTATGATCTGTGCCTCTGTCAGTACCTTAGCTCCTTGGTTGATCAGGTCCAGCAGGGACAAAGGAACCAACTCCTTCTGGGTTTTGAACTAGAGCATTTCCCTGATGGCCTCAGGGGTTGTATAGAACACTACTTCACCTTTGGTGTTGAGCACAGCCCTCTGCATGGGGTCATAGCAGACAGCACATAGGTGAATCAGGTCAGGGAACTGATCGACCTGAGGTAGCTTGAAGATTGGGAGGGAGGACTCCCAAATGCCTAGAATATCTGTTCCATCTCTATGTCTGGCTATGAGCTCATTTAACAGATTAATGTGGAATGTGCATTTGGATGGGCAGTCCTCCGAGATTTGGTAATCAAGGTCTGCCAAATCTTGCCACTCCAGCTCTCTCTGGGGAGCATTCAGGGGAGTAACATTGAGGGCTACTGATGCCTGAGGAGTATCCATGCTTGCTTGAATGCTTATTGGTAGATAAAGAACGTGTTGTTTGAGCAAGGAGGTTTTCCAGAGGAATGCAGGGTTGCAGAAGAGGTTTACAGCAATTTAAATACTGTTTGGCACTCTAGGAAGGCTATTCACCGTGATTAGCAGGCTTCTTTTGATATTTTATGGGCAGGTTATGAGCAATGGTTCACGACTGCGTGAATAGAGAAGGGTTTTTTCCCTAAAATTTCTGGTGTAAAATGGCTCTGCTAGTAGATTTCGACCGTTAATCTTTTGAGGGGGAGATAGATATGCTTAGTTTTGTGGTAAATTATTGAGTTTCTGCCGTGTTTGGGTATATTTTTTTACAATTCACTGTGAAAAACCAGGTTGCAAGAAGGTTGATGGGAAAATACCTGTTTAACTAGTTGCTCGGGACGAAACAGCAGTTGGGTGTGAGCTTTGCACTTCTGTGGATGGTCTGGTGTTGACTGGTAAACTTTTCGTCGTAAAATGCATGTAGGAAGAGCAGAGGTGCTTTTTTCCAAAAGTGGTAAAAAACACGAAAAATCGTGAAAATATGGCCTTTTTTGGCATATTGGCGCGCTTTTTGAGTGACATTAGCATGTGGGTCCGGGTTGGATGACGTCAGCAGGACGTCATCAGGTGACGTGGCGGCCTGGGACCGATCCACGGGGGCGATGAAGTGGCGGCCAGGTGGACCAATGGAGGGCAGTGTGGGTGGCCATGGCGTTGATGTAGGCACCAGCGGGGTGGGGACGCGGGTGGACAGGTGTCACCATATCGAGCCCCCTCCTGCACGACAAGGAATCTGTCAGAGGGGGCTCCGACGGAGTTTAGGAGCTACGCATGTCCCCGCGTGACGTAATCGTCTGACAGATATCGGAAGGTATCTGTCGGACATCGGGGGCCTTCCGAAATCCATGAGAACCGTTGATCTATAGGCGCGCGATCTGACGGCTATCGGGCAAGGAACCTGCACGGCGGATAAGGTCGATATTTATTAACAGTCGGACGTCGGGCCCCTCCGAAATTCTTGTTGGCCGTAGATCTGGCAGGGCCGCGATCGGACGTTTATCGGGTCAACAAGCTGCACGGAGGCTAACAGTCAATAGGCAGGCTTAAAATATAATATTTATCGGCAAGTACGCCCGGCGAGACCCTTCGGTTTTGGAATAATTTTCAATAGTTTTTGATGATTTTCTTTAATAAAATCATATTCGCCCGACGACATTAGGAAAAGGCAAAAGCAAAGGTTTTTGTGCAATTTTTCACAAAAGGCGTATGAAGGGCAGAACTTTAGGACAAGCGGGTTTTAATGGATTTATATGGAAAAAGGCGCATATTGGCTCCCGACCTTAGGGTAAGGCGGGGAAAGTGGGTTTCTTCATTTTTTTGCCTTTTAGTGGTATAAGGGTGCTCAAAGGGTTTCTCCAAGGGGTTTTTTAGGCAAAAATGGAGTTTGACTAGGTAGATAGGCTCGGATGGAGACAAGGGGTTAGACTTGGGTTCTTGACCTTAACCAGATGTTAATTCAATGCCCCGGGGGTGGAAATTATGGCTATAATGCCAAGGAAGGGATATTTATACATTGTTTGGGGTTTATACACCATGGTGTTATAATAATAGGGGAAGTGAAGTATAGGGAGCTAGATAATAGAGTTAGAGGTTAATGAGGGGGGGGGAAATGTGAATGAAGACAAATACAACCAAGTTTTCTTGAAAACAACTTAGTGTAAAGAGTAGATCAAAATGAAAAGAACTTTACACAAGAAATGTGGCTTCTAATGGCCTTAAGAACCACCATAAAACTTTGAGTTTCCCTTATGATCATACCTGGTGCAGGGGTGTTAGTTATGAGTGGTAAACAAAGGGAGAGAGGGGAGTTAGACATGCTCCACTGTGTTGTTTTGCCTGTACTTGCATAGCAAAGTTGATCTTGGGGAAACACCATTTCTGCAACCCCATCTACCTACCCAATTATTGAGCCTAACATTTTTATTCCTTCTTGGAGGGTGCACGTGGACTTGCAAACCCTTTGTGTGCCTTTTCTTTTCCACTGGCTTTTTGCTTTCATTTCCTATCTAGCACTAACCTTATCTCTTCCAAGGCCCCAGATTAAGCAGTTGGGAACCTCAGTTTCTCTGCCTAACTACTGATCTGCCAAGATTAAACAGTTTGGACAGATTTCTTTCTCTATTCTACAACATAAATTGAAAACATGGCATGACCCAGATTAGACTGTTGAGTCATCCATAAAAATTTTAATAGGCCTGAAGGTATGTACACACCTTGTCTTCTTTTGCAAATATGGATCCTTTGTAGCAGCAAAGTGGAGCATATTTGGCACTTGAATTTTGCCAATCATGAAATATGAAACCTATTGGTATAGGTAACCAACAGTGTGTCTAAGCCAGGAAGGCTCCTTAGTGCCCCCTACGGGGATTCGAAGAGTCAAGCCATTGTCTTAGGAGGTAGGGTCAACCAATGATGTTTAGCAGCTCCAGGTGTTTGGCTAAGCCAGTTGATCCAACTTGACTTTCCTATTCTCGTGGAATATTTGTCATATTCCACTTGATTCTCTATCCCAGCTATGTATTCCCCAATAGTAGTATGAAGGGGTACGCGAACTAGCTATTATATTCCCCGAACCATGAGTAGTACGAGGGTATGTATTCCCCAGCCCCTGTGTTGGGGTGTGTCCAAGCAGTCGTAGGTGTGGTCTCTGGCCCCATTGTTTCCGTTAGCCCTGGATTGATTGGTCCAGCTTGGGTGTGTCATTTCCCTCCTACTATTAATGAAACGGTTTGGGTTCGGAGACACTCTCGAGATGCTGGGTCAAGCACAGTTGAATTGGAGAAATCAGGAGATTCATACCAAAGCAGATATCTTCGCTACTCTCTTCTCACCGGGTAATGGTCATAATTGGCAATAGACGGATGGCGCTACGACCATCCATGCTTCGCAATTCATAATAGTAGGGCCACTTCGTCCCCTGCACCGCAGCAAGAGAGGAAACAAGCAGTGAAGGTGAAACCTACGTATTATTCACTTACTCCTAACGGGGCGAGAGGCAACTCCTCGGATTGGCGCCTATGGATTGGGAATAAGGGAGGGACCAAAGGCATGTCCATTCTGTTGTCGATAGCTGTGCCAAGAGGCGGGAGGGATAGAAACATTTCGGCGCATAAGGATGAGCTTGGAGCATTGAGGCTCTAGCATTTACGTATTAACAAGGCGGTGGCATAGATATGTGGACCAAATGTATTGACCTCCCCCATTGGTCCCGGACCCCGGGAGGATTGGGACTTATGGAGACACTCTGGGACGGATGCCCGTACGATAGTTAGTACGGATACTCCACTCATGCTGGTATCGCTCCAAAGATGCCATAAGATGGGATGATGCTATGCCATCTCCTAAAGCGAGATGCTGGGATACTAACACGGATGCTTAAACCCTCCATGTTCCGCAATTCATAATAGTAGGGGTTCATTCTCAAGGTTGACAGCTTAACCATTCTACCCGATAGCCTACTCTACCCCCTATTCTTATTCAAGCATCCCTGCCCCCCTCGTTGAGTTCTTAAGCCCATACCTTAGACCCCCAGCCTTTCTCCCTCCCTCATCTCCCTTGTCTCGATCATCGCCATCATCTCCTCGAATTGACTCGTAATGGCATACCGTAACATAGCAGTGAACCCATAGGTCACTCTAACTAACCAGTGGGTTTCGAGGGGAGGGCAGTTGTTTTCTCATCCTCCGCCTGCCCGAATCTGCTTATTCGCTTAGACCAGCTTATCTCTCAGTCATCCGGCCGAGGCAAGGTTTCCTATTTGATTCACGAGGTTTTCGGTTTTTGATTCACACAAGATGAGAGTGGTGAAAAGAACACACATTGGAAGGAGGGAGGTGACTATATGAGGGAATGACTAAGACGTCCGCTAGACGAGTGAGATGCAGCTCACTTACGTATATAATAGTTAGAATTTCATGAATTCTATGGAATGCGAAGTGAACAGATCTAAACCCATGCAATAGTTTTTATGGCCACAATCTCATCCATCTGCTCGACTACCGTTGGACCACACGAGCCATTGATACAACTCTCATCAAAAAGTTTTCTCTCTCTGCCCCATGAATGAATTAATAATAAACCCCCAATAATAAAAAAAAGAGACAAGAAAGAAAAGCACTCTATTATATATGTTTCTCCCGTCAAGGAGTAATCAAACAGGGACTAAAAGGAACATCTTGATGAAATAGAGGGTGAGAAAGCGAACTCTCGACCAAGGGGAGAGGTCCCACTTTTAAGAAATAAGAGGCGATAATGAAAGAAAGCTGCTCCAACCACTGATAGATTGGCTGGTGTCGTACAATTCCAATTGTGTACTTCTCACTCCCCCAAATTCTTATATGATAGAGGCGGATCAACTATTACGTATGCAACACTGGGAACCCGCCTTCCGGTCTCAAGTCCAGGAAATATAAGAACGCCCTACTATTTATGAAACGCCCAACCACTTATATATTCCGCCCAAAGGTTATTGCGCCTCATCGATCCCAGTTGGTCGTTGCAATTAGGACCAGGGTTCGGTCATCCCACCTAGAAGGGAGCATCATCCATACGAGAGAGTGAGGAGGGGTTCCCATTGATCCTCAAAACCCTCCTTGGACCTTAGGAAATGTCATTTTACCCCACCTTGTCCGTATTAGAGGGTTGGCTTAGAATGAACTGCAATAAGAATAAGAATAAGGGCAACGCGTGTATTCTTACGACGTTAGTAATAGATGATGATAAAAGCACAACTTCAATATTTTTTAGGCACATGCGGTTGCTGGGAGGATCCGGATTTGAGGGCCCCCTTTTTCTTATTATTTAAGGGGAAAAGATGTTTGACCATGCACAGGAAGGAATAGTGAGGTGCCCCTTATCAGGTAGGTATACCTGGGTAACTCGAGTAGCAGATGCAGATGCAAATGGGCGAATTAAGAATCTTATTCAATAGACTGTAGCCAATCATCCTCTATGATTATTGCTGCTTGCCCCTCAGTCTAAGGTGCCTTAGATCCTATTCCTTATCCTGTAAAGTCTCCTGTGGAGGAGCTGAATATGGCACTAACTGCTGAGTTTCCATTTCCTTAAGTTTCACTTATTGTACTAAGCCCTGCCGAGTATCTGTCTTAGTCTGTTCTGGCTCCTCCTGATCAGGATTCTCTGTGTTACTTCCTTACGGTGCAGCCTGAGTTGGCTCAATGGAGAATTCTTCATTTGTTCGCTCTACAACCCGCACTGCAGTATCTGTTTCTGTCATTCCTTCCAAATTGATGGTATATACTGGTCGGGAAGTACAGTGGGTTTTCATGTGCTTGGCACAACTGTGTCTTTCTCCTTTCTCACTGTAACAAACAACCTTTACCTGTTCTCGAGGAATATGGGAAGAACTACAACCCAATAAGTAAGGGTCAACAGGTAATACCTTGCTTCCTTCTGGGATGAGTATTCGTGTAAAGATAGGGTATGGGCTTGGTGAAATTGAATGGAATAAGTAATGGAGGGAAAGCAGGTCCGAGGGTGAAAGGTAAAAGTAAGCAATACAGTGGCTGGTCCAACACTCACTATCTAAGGGTCTGGTCCTCAATCAAACACTATGCGTAAGGGTCTGGTCCTCCATCCTACACTAGCGTAACGTAAGGGGGTTTTCACCAGAGGTCTGGGGCTTTCTTGGTCCTATGCTCGAGTTTAAGGTAAAAGCGGTAAAAGTGAAAAGGTAAGGGTAGGTGGTTGCTGGTCCTACAATGTCCTAGGGTATTAACGTATATAGAGTACAATAAGTAGCTGCCCCTAAGGAACCGTAATTCAAGCAGTGGGTGACGGAGATTGTGTGAAGGTGTTGTAGCTGGTCCTAAATGTCCTTTCGTATTCACGTATACAAGAAGGTATATGCCCCAAAGTCGTATTCACGTATACAAGAAGTCTATGCCCCATATGCCCCTAAGTAACGTAGGTAATTCAGGCATTGGGTGACGGATAACATAGGAGTGTATCTCCCTCCCCTCCTCTGGCCCTGTAACGAGGTGTTGCTAGCTAACCTAACCTCACCTCACCTAACTAAACAGATTGGGGGAATGCCTTTCTCGTCCCAGTTAAATAACCAAGGGTAAGGTAAACAATAATTAGACGCATGTGGTATGTGCCCAACCCCCAAATAAGTAACTAAGGGTAAAAAGAAAGGTTCTACGTGTCCTTCCCTTCTGGGATGAGGATTCGCAGGATAGGTAGGGTAGCTTGGTGAAAGGTGAATTCCATCATTAATGGAGGGACAGCAGTTACGACGGTTCAAATAAAAGGTAAGCAATAAAGTAGGTGTCTGGTCCAACAATAGCTCCAGGGTCTGGTCCTCCATCCAACACCATCAACCAATAGCGTAAGTATAGGTCCAACGGTTGAAAGCAAAAGTAAGCAATACAGTGGCTTACTGACTGATAATGTGGTTGGTGTGCCTTACATACAAGAAAGTGTTGGTTGCTTTTTTATTCATGTGGTCCATGTTTGCTATCAGGCGATCAATAATAGATAAAGCTGGATCGACGGTCAATGAGCAAGATCGACGAGTCGAGATTCCCATAGTCAAGGTAGGTGGATCGATTCGGGTTGGGTGGAATTAGAAAACCAGTCTTTATTCTTTTCCTTTCCTTTGGGGTTGGAGTCACTTTGCCATATATATATATATAATACAAATTTGCTTTTCTTTCTCTGCCGGTTCTTCTTCCTTTGGAAGAGAATTCGGTTCCTCTTCCTCATCCTCACCTGCCTCTTCTTTTTCGCCCTCATAACCCACCCCTCGCTATGGTAAGGTTTATACCTACAACCGAGATATAAATTCCACCTGCTCCTAGGCCCACTGAGCAAGTGTTATGACGGATCAAGTTAGTTATAAACGGCCGTGTAGCCGGTGTAACGGATCAAGCCGTAGATGGCCAAGTGGGAAATTATATATCCTTCCCAATACTTTGGATCGTTAGATTGGTTCGCCTCGGCTGGGGTTTATGACCAATGGGATGGGGTACATCTTTGGGGTAACTAAACCGGAATAAAACCTACGGAGAATAGTTCCGGAAAAGCACTTAACTGATGGATGGCTACTTCTTTCAGTCTGTACGTCACAGATAGATTCCAAATCCGTAAATGGGCTCAATTAGCTCATCTCCTTCGTTCCTTTCCTTTCGGTCAGTTCGCTTGCTTCCTTTCTTTTGGTCAAAGCAACTACTCGACAGCAGGAAGTAGTTCTCGCTGAATCCGTTTCTATTCCCTCGAGTTCCTACTTTCGGGTATCGAGATCAGAGGCAGTCGATGGAGCAGGCACTCGAGAGCAGGCAATCGAACATTCCGTCCGTAGAAAGAAAGACGCTCTTCGTTCTCCCTTTGAGGGGTTGGGGGTGGGAGCCGAAGGAATAGGAAGTGCGTAGAGAGAAAGAATTAGTCGTTCCGTTTTTGGAAGGCAAGGTTAGTAAGGCTGCTCTATTGTTAACTATTTACCCACCCACCCCAATCCCCGAAGGATGGCTCACCTGAGGTAGGAGGGTGAGGAATGAAGGGGATAGTAGCGACCTGCCTACCTATCAGTATCGATCTGCCTACCTGCCTGTCAAATTCGAGGACCCTAAAGCGGGTATTGACTATTCCATACAAATCCCAAAAGAAAAAGACACTCCAACAGCAACTCTCAGAAGAAAACAATTCAAATTAGTGAATGAATTCCGATTACCAAGGTATTGGGTCGAGTCAATTCAGAAAATGGAATAGATAGGACATATGTAAATAGATAGATAGGAAATATGTAAATGGAATAGATAGATAGGACATATGTAAATAGATAGATAGGAGATTTGTATCCCAATCAATTCTAACATCTGGATAACTCTATTTTGTTTTTATTCGTCTTTCCTTGACTGTTACCCTTCATTCCTTCGATCATACCCGATAAGGTTATAAGTGCCTAGCAACAAAGGGTAATGAAAGGCAAGTGTTATCGAGGTGAATGCTGTCTCTCTCGAACGCCCATACAAGATGCTCTATGTGAACTGCCCGTACAATGTGCGTTTGGGGTATGGGTTGGGTAAGTGAGTAAGTGAAGGTTTCATAGATGCCGTACCCTCCTATTCCTGGCCTGGCTGAAGCAAGTGTTGTTGAGTTGGGCAGCACTCCACCATCTCCTAGAGTGGAAGGCAGTAAGGTCTGGTATAACAGGTGGTGGGACTAAAATGAAAGAGAAATAGGGCTCTTCCTTTCCTAGCCAGTGGGTTCAAATTCCTAAATAGTATTTGGCTGACCTAACCGGGTGAAGCTAGTTCGTCCCCCCAGCTCAATAGTGTTGCTACAACAAAGCATTCCTGGCTGAAGCAAGAGGTTGTTGGGGCATCCATCCCATCCAGCATTAGAATTGTGAAAAAGGGAACCCACCTATGAGCTACTCGACCATCCATCCAGCCAGCCATGTCTCTGAAGTTCTGGCAGCTGTTTAGAATCTATCCGGGGCAGTTATTCCAATGATCCCACCCACTTAGTCTTCCTGGCTTCAACAATTGGTAAGGGCAGCCCTCCCTCCATGGACTAGGGGGATAAGGGAGTAATAAAGTAAGGGTAAGGTTGGATAATCCCGTCCTGTCCTGATAAGAGAAGGGTAATGAGATGGGTTGGTTAATAGCAGTACCGACTAAGCGATTCATTAATCAAGTAGTATAGAGGGCTAACAGGTATAGGTATTCAGGTGGGAGGTTATGTGGAACCAAGGTAGGGAGGTCTCCTCATAATGCCTCACCTACCTACGTATTCCTGGCAGAAGAAATGGTGCCCGGGTTTATAAGGGATAAAGGCACTTCCCCTCCCTCCATATCCTAAGTAGGTTGAAGCATAAGATCTGGTAGAACAGGACCAACCTTTCCCTCTTACTCACTTACCCTACTTTGTGATGCCCAAACCTCGTGCTGAATGAATGCCTTGTGGGGTAGGCACTTTCAACTTGACGACTCTTTAGAGGCCTACTTGCTTTACTTTATTTCCGGCAGCAGCAACCAACTCAACTCACCACCTGGCGTACGTATTAACTCACCTTTAGAGACTGGCTCCATGACCTTCCTTATCGCATTTTGGTGGGTCACTTGATTAGCTGCTTCCTTCCTTATTACAAGGGGACTTCCTTGCCGGTAAATTCTCTATTATCGTACGAGTTCCGACATTGGTAGGCAAGCACCCAAACTCTCTATAGGGTTCCCTTCCCTCTAGTCAATTTACAATAGTACTTCATGATTCTTGGGCACGCCTTTCCAATAAAAGAAAAGAAAAGGAGGAGAATCACCATGCCCGAAGGTCTCAATGAGAAGGCTTGGCTAAGAGTATCCTGTTTTTGGTCCGGTAAGAGAGAGCGGTGTAAGTAAGAGAATTATAAGGTTGGTCTTCCCTCCGTAACGGTACCGGCTTATTATTGCTTTCCTACCTAGGTCCCTAATGTCTGATTGCTCGTAGCTCGTGCTTGCTAAAAAGGCTGATAGTTGCCTGTGCTATGCATACCTGGGAAAGAGGGAGGTAGTAAAAAGACAGGTTGGAATTCGTGTGGGTCCATGTGTCTATCCCTACCTAAAGAAAGGGTGTCCAGCCTGTACGATAATGCCAATTAATCAATTTGGGTGATCGCCAGACCATTCATCTTTGTATATGATATTATTGCCGCCCAACTTGGCTAAGTTGAGCTCGCGACTGAGAAAAGCCAGAGCTTCTAATTAACCATCACTTGTGAAAAGGTGCTGCACAATTGGGCTAACTTGAAGGGAATTGAAAGTGGGGTAAAAAGCGAAAAGGAAGGCGGTTGGAGTGCCTTTTAGATTTATATAAGTAGGCAAGCCTTAAAGCAAGCAAACGTTAGTGTAGATTCATAGATAACTACAGAGTATGGATCAAAAGAATTGCAGACGCTATCGCTCTTGTTGATTCAGGCTAGATAGGGAAGACAGCTTGGAAGGGAGCTTCAGTTCAGCTCAGCTCAGGTACCAAGCCAGCTGGCAAGTAAGAAGGGGGTTCGGGTAAGTCGGATGGAAGTCAGATAGTGGCAGGCCCGATGTGCCACGGCTTTATACAGAGAATTATACTTTGAACCCAATCTAATGTGGAAAGGCTGATTCCTTCCTCGACCTCGTCTTTCTTCTCTCTCTCTAGCT
>APFE030640156.1:0-14542 GCA_000404065.3 Pinus taeda
AAGGGGGGCATGACATGTGCTCCTCCTTTGATGCCACTCTTGAACGTGGTCGAAAAGGCGAGTGGTGGAGGACTGGCGGAATGAGGTCAATAACTCCGTACCAGTGTCGTACTAGAGAGGTAACTAGAAATATGAGAGGAATGCTTTAGCAAGCATCATGAAAATGGAATGCGATGTGGCAAGCTGGTCTACATAACATTTTACAATGTCTCTAGTGAATGTCCGTTGGAAAAGTCGAAGACGAATGGAGTCATCGATAATGGAGTTTGATGAACACCACATGTGGAAGGAGTAGACATGGTTGGTAGGATCGTCTCCCGCATTACCCTCAAACTTTGGGATGTCTAATGGAATCTTAGTCGGCATAGAAGGCTAACTAGCATCATGATGTATGGGGTTGTTTATCAACTGGCCAAAATCTAGTAGACTTAACCCAACCATAGAAGGGAGCATGGGGGCTACCAGAATGGTTCATGAGACTGTTCCACTTGATGTGACCACCGTGATAGAATCGGATCCAACACTAAGTTGGGTTCCTACGCCAGCAGTGGGTCCAGACATGGTGATGATATGTGGTGAAGGAGTTTCAGAATTAGTTCTGGAATCAGATGAACCAGGATAAGAGTCATTATGGGGACTCAGAGGGTTGTGAACTCGAATGCATCAGGGAGGAGTAATGTGCCCAAGAAGAAACTAGGGATGAAGGCCTAAGAGTCTCCACGATAAACACCTTGGTGGCACAATGGTGGTATGACACACGTGAAACGGAAATGGTGAAGAGGATCAACAATATGGCTTTGTCTTTATGAGGGAAGATAATTTTATTATGTTAAGACTTGGGTTTGTGGTGTAAAAGAAGTGCCCTTCACTTAAGGTGTGCTTGTGTGTGCAAGTTTATTTATTGATTAAATCTAGATCATGTTTGTAAAAAAGAAAAAAGCTTGCTGAAAATAAATTGAAATTAACAACAGAAAATGAACAGCAAAACAATTAACTAAACCCCAACCAAACTGAGTTTGCAAACACTATGTTGGTTGGTGGCTAAATAGACAGAAAAAACACTAAAAAGGTCAAGAGATCTAATTGTTGGTGTTGACAGGATAAAATGGCACTAGGTTGCTAGAAAGTGGCGAAACAACAACAAAAAACTAGAGAGGAAGATCATTGCAAAAAGATAGGGAGATTGGTAAAAAACCTAAGGAAACCGATGGGACCCTAAGGCCAATGACCAAGAAGTTTTAATACAAAACTATAGATGGTAACAACCTATCTTTATAGATTTGAAACATAAGGGTACAAATCTGGAAAATATGGTTGAAAGTGTTACAGAAAACTTAGACTACTCACTTTGCTAAACTCCTCCTATGAAGGTGGAAACGTACTTGAAGCCCTAGGAGGCTAAATTTCACTTCGACGAATAAATCATAGTAGATCAAAGCCTAAGCAGGATGAGACAGAGGTCAAACAACCCAACATACAACTCTCGACAAAACCCATAAACAGATCTGATAAAAACCCAGAAACCCTAAAATCGCAGGTACTGACCTATTTTCAGGTGAGATTGCACTTTTTGGGTTGAAAGGTGCTGTCTCGACTCCAAATCGCACTTTTTGGGCTAAAAAGTGCAATTTATGCTCCTTGATTCTCGGTCATAAAATCTCAGAAGAAACTATCGTCTTTGTTGCAGTTGGTTCCCATGACTTGTGGAAAACACCATAAAGTTTGTGAAAGTCAAAAAATTAATAGATCTAGGGTTAAAAATATAGGAAACATTAAGAGACTAAAAAAAAGAAGAAACCCTAAGCTGAAAACCAAAGGTCACCCAAGTTTCTAGATCTGAAGTATAAAACCAGTGGAGTCACCAATTTTGTAGTCAATGTTTTCTTCTCAAAGATGTACGAAAAGAACACACTTAAGATTGTGGATGACAAACAATCTCAACAATATAAATGGTTGATAAACATTGTAGTTCTACAGCTACTGATAGAAACAAAACTTACCAAAATTCTAATCTATGCCACATTCATAGTTAAACAACAAAAAGAAATAGTAATAACTCAAATCATCCAATGGAAGCCATATATATATAAAGAATAGTTTTTATTATAACACCTATGAAGGGAAGAAATAGATGTTACTAGTCCCACTCTATGGGATGGCTTCTTGGCTATCCTCAAGCGTCTTCAGCTTGCATAGAGTCTCCCTCCTTTATAATGTCTAAACCCTACAAAAATGGTGTGCGACAATGAAAATAATCAGATTTACAATAGTGAGTGAAACAATGAAAATATTCAAAAGTAAATAATGAATGTAAAACCCTTCTATTTATAACAAAATATGGAGTTATTCTCGAATAATGAGCAATAATAAAATATTATTAGCCCCATTCTTGGAATAACCACTTGGAATATTTCATCATATTTGGTTCAGAGGGAAAAAGTATTTATACTTTTATTTAGAAATAATAAATAAATGATTTATTTATCATCTCAAGAAATTGTTTAAGGAACAAAAAACAAATAATGATTTATATAATTATTCTTAAGGGATTTAGTGAAATTTCACAAAGAATAGTAATTCATTAGTGATTAATTAATTATTATTAGAGAAAAATAAGATAATTAATGATTTTACTATTTATTTTTCATAATTGGGTCAAATATACAAGGAATAATAATTGAACAATGGTTTAATTAATTATCCATAGAACAATATCAAATAAATAGTGATTTATTCAATTATTCTTCACGGGTTTAATTATAAATTACTTAACAAAGGTGGTTTATTAAGTAATTTATCACATTGAAAGCAATTTTACTATGGTAAAATTTGCTTTACATGGTTTACTTTGATCCATCTAGTAAATTAGGCTAGGTGATCAATTTTTTGGTGATAATAGATGTATGCATGTAAAACAAGTGTGAAAAAGGATTAAATTGAAGAAACACAAAGCGTGCAAAGGGAGTTGCTGCATTAGCAACTATTGGTGCAAAAACTAGAAAAGTCATGCGATGCTTGGGGAAGACAATCTATAACTTGAAACAACACTTCTACAAGATAAAATAAGTTAAAACACTAACGATCATTCAAAAAAATGAGCAAAAAAACACTCTCACAAGCTAAATAAACCAAAGCGACAAAAAAAACAACAAAAGGCAATAAAAGCAAAACTCAACCTCAAAAGCGATGAAAACACTCCAAAGGCTTCTTGATCTCCTAAGGAAGCTAGAGCTTCATGATCGAATGCATAAGTGAGCTCTAAAGGCATCCATTATGTAGATTTGTGAAAATGAAGTTCATGACGTGTATGCTTGAGATCAAGGACAACAATGACACTTAGCGGAAACTTCTAAAGATGGAAATGTGTCACCTTTGAGAAGCTAATAATACATTCCCTACTTCACAGGGATGTCTTTCGTCTTGGTTTCCTTCTTTTTAGGAACCCTGCCATGCACTGCATGGAAATATTACATTGTCCTGGGAGGAACGGGCAACTCTCTAGTTCATGCACGGATAGTTTCTAAGCATAGTATGGTTCTGCACAATTTTTGGGCTTAGTGGCTCTAAGCTACCTCTAAATCTCTGCAAAATTTCCCAGTTGAAGTCAATCTGTCAGCTGGCTCTACGTAATTCTAAACTTGAGTGCTCACTATGGGTTTGGACTACAGAATTCTTGGATTGAAGGCTCGTTGTCAGCTGACTCTACGCATTGTTAGAGTTGAAGGCTCACTTGTTGGATTGGACTATTCTATGCAATTTCCCAGCCGAAGATAAGCTGCGAGCTGGGTCTGCGCAATTCTAGAGCCTAAGGTGACGTCTAGGTTGCACTGCGCATTTCCTAAGAGCAAGGTTGGTTTCCCTCAAGGATTGCACAAATCATCAAGGTAGTGCAAGAACCAGATTCCAACCAAGTCACGGGGTGAGCTTGTGGTTAGATGAAAAAGAAAGAAAACATAAGATGTAAAGAGAAAGATAAATTCAAATGAAAACACAATTATCTAAGCAGTGCAAGACAAGATATTAAGATTTAAGGAGGGAGGCTCCAAAATGAAGTGAAGGCAAAATTTTGGAGGGTGGTTGTAGCCGCTACAACATTGGTGACACACTGGTAGAACTAAAGCTCTCTGTAAGGAACTTGTATCATGTAAACTAAGTCTAACTCCTCCAAAAGTATTCTTCAATTCTTCAATCTTCATGGCTTCCTCACTATCTTGAGTTAAAGATATAGTCCCTGCCATTCTCTTGATCGATCAACAAACATACCAAGATACGTCAAATGAGTTGTTTGGTTGGGGATGAGGAGTGTATTTATGCACAAGTAATGTAGGCTGTCAGATTTTAAGTTTCATCTTTGGTGTTTCTCCACTACCAACAGGCTTGGATAGTACCCTAACAGAGTCACTTCAATAACATAACCATTGTTCTTCTTCTAGCAAGCCTAGATAGTACCTCAATGGAGTTTCTTGCTTGACCTTTCTGCATAGGAAGTATTTCTCTTCTTTCGCCTTTATTTTACTTTTTTCATTTTTCATTTTTCATAGAACTATGCATAGGCACTTATTTATTTCATGAGGTGGAAGAGGGATCTCGACTTATTGAGAGTATAAGAGGTTGTCCCTTCATATAAGTATATTATATATACCCCTGACATACTTTTTAAGGTTTACCCCCCAACCTTACTCTACTTGATTGAGTTGACAAGGGTTAACCGAATATAGAAAAACCAATTAGAGTAGGTGGTAATAGTTAAAAGTGTAAGCATTGTGTTTTTGCCAAGACTCACTCTGAACAGAATGTATTTTCCATCAGGGTATCATTCACTGAAAGAACACAAGATCTTCACAAAGAGAGGGAATAAATAGATAACCAAATGTTGATAGTTATACAACTCCTCTTGTGTTTCACCCAGCTTGTCTCAAGAAGCCAAATACGGTTTCATGGGAAGCTAAACCTACGTGTGCAAAACCAACAAACAAAGGAAAGAAAAGGACAAAATTAAAATGAAAGAAAAAAAAGTAAGCAAAGAAAAACATGCAAGAAAAGAAAACAAGAAAGCAAACACTACTCCTACTCCTAAACTAAACATCGCATAAGCCTACTCACGTGGAGTGATATTTCCAATGCACCAACTGGCACATTGGTTGAACCATGGTGGTGAAGGCATGGTTGAAAAGAAAGATATACAAGTAAACCAACACACAAGAAATATAAGACAGTGAGAACCAACACGCTCGAAGTTTGAATTCTTCCACAGAAAAGAAAAGAGAAGAAGCATAAGACAAACACTATGAACATACCATGTTGTTGTAACCCATTGTCTGTATACATTGAGCATGTACCCTCTTTTTATTGTGACAAATGCGCAAACATGAAAAAGGAAGACAACTTTCACTTAGAAAGAGTGATCATTGTGTATGGTTCCTCCAATGCATGAGTGATGGGATCATGTGATTGTGGTGAAGGATGTAAAATATTTAGATCAGATTGATCTTCAATGCAAATAGGAGAGTGATGAGGAGCATGGGTGTTTCAATGGATTTCTGATCAGGAGTGGAACTATCGTCAAGACAGCAAGGACTTGACATAACCATTAGATCAGGCTAAAGTGCCTCAACAACTTGAGGGGTTTCCACTTCATCATCAAGTAGATCATCAAAGACTGGTGGCTTAGAAATATCAACATCAAGTGAATCAACATTGTGATCAAATGAAGGAGTGATGATATCACGACAACAAAGATCAGAAAATTTGAGATGTTCATCGACATCCTCATGATCTGATGAATCGTACAGAGGGGTTGATGAGAAACAAAAATGTTGACCCTCTAAGTTTTCAGAAAGAAAAGATGATAGATATGGTAGATTTAGGAAGAAAGGTGTTTCCTCTCCACAATCAAATGACAAACTGACATCCGGTGTGTTCTGTGAATGATCGAAAATAAAAACATAGGGGGATGAATTTTCACAAGACAAATAAGAAATGGCAGAATCACAAAACTTGTCAAGAAATAGCGGATGAGGTGCAGACGGAAGGAGTTTATCCTTCACCACAGGTTCTTCTTCATATTCCCACACATACTCATCATAAATGACAGTGCAACTTAGCTAATCAACACCAACTCTGTCCACAACTTGATCCTCGTGAAGAACAAATGTGGAGTCCGAAACGAGAGAACACAACACAATACAATCAAAAGGATCAATAGAACGAGAGCACAAAGGTTGAGAGAACAAGTTCACGTGACAACCAACAAGCTTGCATGCCAAATTTGCATAGATATCTAGAATAGGTGGGGTGGGAGAATGTGACAGTTCAATAGGTGGGTTCACAACTTTTCCCACCTCGCACTACAGAGCTAGAGTTGCTTAATGAGAAGCAGACAAAAGGTCAGTTGTCATAAAAACGTTGTTCATCTTGGGTTTGGCATCTGTAACATGGAGGTATCCTCAGAGGGGTTCGATTCATTCTAACACATGGGGATTTTCAGATATGTGAAGAAGATACTAAAATCTTTCATTGAGAAATTTCCAATCAATTTCATCTTCTAGGATTTGGAAAGCGAGATTACACAAGTGATTCCAAAATTGCAAAAGGGAATCATCAACTGATTTCGGTAATTGCAAAATATTTTTATTGAGTGCTTTACAATCATAATGATAGAAACCACAGGCCAACGCTTCGATCATATGATCATAAGAGTGAATGGAGGCTATGGGAAATGTGACACATCATTCCAGTGCGTGCCCTCTAAGCATGAATGTGAAAAAAGAGTAGGTAATGTCATCCTCGAGGATTTCATTCCTTTCACAGAAACCCATGAAGACAACTCTGTGACTAAGAAATGTCACTCTACCTTCACCATCATATGTGAAACATGACAGGTCATTATGCAAATCCTCCCACACTTCAAAATCACATCCATGAGAGATATATGTTGGAGAATTGATTGTAATATAAGTCACGAAGAATGTTCAGAGATTCAAAATAGACTTTGAGGACTCAGCTTGTCATATAACCCTCCTTATAGCGCCAGAAATGTTTACGGTGCTCAACCAGCCAACATGTCATGGCTTCTCCCCAGTTCAAAGTCCCAACTGGACCTCAAGCCATTTGGAGTAGGAGTACCAGGAGTGGGTAGTAAAGCAATGCCTTGACTGCGATAGTGCACAGTGGTAAGTGTGATATCTTTGTAAGAAGCAAGTGTGTGACCTTGTAGTGAGTCAAGTGAGATGAATTGGCATTCTATCACACAAAGGGGAAAATGAAGTGTGTCCCTTAGGAGCTTGTAATAGTACGCAACCTCAAAGGAACACACGAATTGAATGACATCACAAGCTAGAAAGAGGAATAGTCCACAATTCAAATTGATGAGTTAAACCAACAACACATCTCCAACAAGATTCATACAATTGCATATAAAATAGTTCATGCACATATGTGTAAGTTAAATAACATACATTGCTAAAGTAGCCAGAATAGTCAAACTAAAATAGCAACATATGCATGAAAATGTGTTGGCTCCACTATATACATTAAGTGAAAGTTCCATACATACTTACACCATTGAGAGCCAATAGCCCCAATAGTGGAACATTACATTCAACACCACTTGCTCCTCCAAAGAGATGTACTAACTCTACACTATGGAGAAACCAAGGCTCGTCACAATACTCTCCAAGCCTTCTCTAAGCAATTCCTAGCCAAAATATTGGCTCCCAAAAGCCTTACTATGAGTTATGAGGTTTTATATATAGCAAAGGGTGGGGTGACCCTTGAAATTCCCCTTTGACTCTTGGACTACCCTCATAACTCTTCACATTACGTACTGATTGTTCACATTCCACTAGTGACACTTAGAATTTCACTTACAACATATTTACGATAATACAATTTTCCACATGTACCCATGTGAGACAAAATAGGCTAGAGACAACCTAACAAGACAAAACACTATGACTCTAGAGTGTGGGAAAAGACCAACTCAGAAACCTCCACTTTATGCTACTCGGTCACGTACTCTTGCCAAGCTTGGTACAATGTTGTGATGTCATGATGTTGTCTTGCTAAAAGCAGACTCTTGCCTCCATGGCATCTGAGCATGTGGCCTTGGAACGTATGTCTGTCTCATCTTGAAGCATGCATAGTGTTGTTCTAAGTGTGGTTGAACCACCAATATACTTATAAATCTTGTCTACACTCAGCTGGAAGTCATCACTTGTGGCCTCATGCATTACTTTCTCCATGTACCTATCAAACTCCAACCAGAATTCGTTCTTTTGCTTAGATTTGGTGACAGAACCTGCATCTGTTCACTCTCTTCTTCAGTTGTTGGTTGTTTTGGCTCGTCAACCTATATTAGAATTGTTTCTCTGTCATTACACCTTGCCTTTGTTCTTCTTCCTGATTCTTCTTCTCAGCTCTTGTTCTTCCTTCGAATCTCATTCTTCTTGTTGCGATCTTGTTTCTTATACCTGTAAGCTCTACTCTTTTCTCTTCCTTTGCTTTGCTACTTGTGTCATGTGCTTCCTTTTGCTTATGTTGTCAAGCTGCCTGCATTGAGATTGAATGCGATTTTTCTCTGTAGCTTTGTCATCCCTCTGTTATGTCAGTGATTTTGTCTTTCCCTAATCCTGTACTGGCTTGCTGTCATCTGCCACTGCTGCTGGTTTTGCTACCATGTTAGTGTTGATTCCTTTTCTGTAAACAGTTGGGCATCTACATATATTGGAAATTAAACTAGTGCTTGCTCAACTACTTCCCCAGTACTACTTTGAGTGGTCACTCTTGGAGAAGCTCTCTTTGGTGCCATGGTACAATGACTGCTGGAGAGAAGCACATCATGAGTGTGGTACATGTGGGACATAATAGACACTCATCACAAGCAAACATCTGCTCTTACAAATCAAACTTTACAGCATGAAAAAGTAGCATCCAGGGAATCTGGTGAGAGGAATTGTGCAATTTTGACTGACAAGGGGTGACTGACTAACTACGGGAACTGAGAAATACACAATGCTCACAGTCATTATGGAATCTTGCTGACTGGAACTGTGCAATGTGCAGTTCAATCTGGGACAAAGCCTGGGAGAGACTATGCATTGTGCAATCTTAGTGACCAAGCTGGGAGACTGGCTCCTGGAACTATGAAATGCAAAGTTGGAGTCATCTCAGAACAACCTCTATGAAATTCCAGAAGCCAAGGCAAAGGCCTTGAGCTACCAGACTCCGTAGTGCATGCAAGTGAATGTGAGATCTGGGCAAGGGGAGCCAAATCTGTCCATGTGTAGTGTGCAAACAAGTAGATATGAAGGATGATGCAAGGATAAGTTCATATTTGACTAAGTGTAGATGTATGCATGTAAAATAAGTGCAGTAATAGATCAAATTGAAGGAACATGAAGCATGCGAAGGGAGTAGCCACATCGACGATGGTTGTTGAAAAAATAGGAAACCTCTTGTGACTGTTGGGGAAGGCAATGTATAACGTGAAACAACACTTCGACAAGCTAAAGCAAGTAAAAACACCAGTGGTTATTCAACAAAACGAGTGAAATAACACCCTCACATGATAAACAAACCAAAGCGACAGAAAAAACAACAAAAGGCAATAAAAGAAAAACTCACCCCGAAAAGTGATGACAACACTCTGAAGGCTCCTTGATCTCCTCAGGAAGCTAGAGCTTGATGATCAAATGAATAAGTGAGATCTAGATGTATAATTACAGAGATTTGTACAACTGGAATTCATGACAGATATGCTTGAGATCAAGGACAACAAAGAAACTTAGCAGAAACTTCTAAAGATGGAAATGTGTCTCCTTTGGAGATCTAATAATAGATTCCCTACTTCCTAGGGATGACTTTTCTCTTAGCTTCTTGCTTTTCAGGAACCTTGCCATGCGTTTCTTGAAAATATTGCGCAGTCCTGGGGAGGACTAAGCAACTCTCTAGTTCATTCACTAACATTTTCTGAGTATAGTATGGTTTTGCATAATTTCTGGGCTGAGTGGCTCTGATTTGCCTCTTAGGCTCTGTGAAATTTCCCAGCTAAAGGCAGGATTTCAGTTGGCTCTGCGCAATTCTGGACTTGAGTGCTCATTGTGGGTTTGGACTGCACAATTCCTGGACTGAAGGTTGGCTGTTAGCTAGCTGTGTGCAATTCTAAAGCTGAAGGCTCACTTGTTGTCTTGGACTTCTCTCCGCAATTTCCTAGCTGAAGACAAGATACCAGATGAGTCTGCAAAATTCTAGAGCCTAATCTAACTGTTGGGTTGCACTGTGCATTTCATGAGAGTAAGGTTGGTTTCCCTCAAGGATTGCATAGATCATCAAGGCAATGCAAGAACCGAATTGCTACCAAGTATAGAGGTCAACTTACGATTAGACTTCAAAGCAAGTAAGAAAACACAATCTCTAAAGAGAAAGATAAATTCAAATGAAAACACAAGTACGTGAGTAGTGCAAGACAAGATGCTAATATTTAAGGAGGGAGGCTCCAAAACGAAGTAAAGGCAATATTTTGGAGGGTGGTTATAGCTGCTATAACACTCAAGTAGCTTCCTTGAGTGATGTCGAAGAAAACTATGCATATAAACCAATTTCTCTGCTCTCTTATAGGTAAACCTATTATTCTTAATAGAGTGAATGAAACTATAATTAGACCAATTCCTTTTAGCTGTCGATGAACTAGAAGCCTGAGATAGGAAGCTTGAGGCAATATATTGAAGATGTTGGGCTTTCCCCCCATACATTCTCCACCATCCAATGGGATTCCTTTGTGCATAAACGTTGATGTCCACCCTTGCATCTTGAGAGAATGTGGAAGGGTTTAAGTTAGCAAAATCAATAAATTTTTCCCGCATTACAATTGCCTCATCAGGTGTATAGATTTTGCATATGGCATCAAGCAAGCCTTTTTTCACTTCTTCATCATCAATGGGTAGAAATTTTTTTGGTCTCTCCATATACCACTTTGGATTAAGGGCATAAGAAGCCATGTGAAGAGAGGTATTTAATTTGATCCATCTCTTCCCTATTATCTTATGAATTTCATTGAAGAACTCCAAAGAGGGGTTTATATCCCGAATGATGTGCCTTATCTTGCCTACCATGCTATCAATACATTCATAAATTGCTCCAAGGTTGGGGGAATAAGAATCTGCATACCTAATCAACTCTAGAATTTGAGTCGTGAAAGAAACAACATATTTACAATTAGACCACCAATCATCATTGAGAAGTTGCTCTCTTATCTTCTTTGCCTACACAGATTTAGATTCAGACCATGCATTCCACTCTTAGTAAACAATAGTAGTTTGTAAGGATGCATGCACCTCAACCATATGTTGAAGAAGAATGAAGTATGTATCATATCTTATTTCTGCATGTTCCAAAAACCTCTTCCTTGAATACATCCTATAGATTGCTAAAGAGGCATGGTGGTTGCAAATGTACATTTTTTCACCTCTTGCATCTATTAAAATTAGTTTTGCAATCCAAGTATTTTGTCAATGTCTTTGAGGACATTATTCAAGGCATGTACATAACAAGGAGTCCAATAGATATGCCTATATTGACTTTGAACCATCAAACCTATTACTTTGGAAATAGGGGTTGCATCTGTGGTTACATGTACTACATTTGAAGGACCAAGCTCATCAATTGCTTCTTTCAATACTTCAAGCATGAAGGTAGCATCCTTAATTTCCCACTACTATCAAGTACTCTTAAAAAATAGGGCCCATCTAGAGATGTAACAATAATATTCAACAATGGCCTTTGTTGAATGTATGTCCAACCATCCATAATTATTGAACATCCTGAATAAATCCAATATTGTTTAAGAGGGTCCGTAAGCCCATGCATTCTTGTCACCCCCTTATCTAAAAATGATGTCTTTATTTTTTTGTTATTTCGAGGTGCATATCCTAGCCTAGGAGCTACGATTTTTCTCACCATTTCTTTGTAATGTGTAGAACGAGTAGCACTAAATGAAATTTCATTTGCCTTTAAAAAAACAGCAATAGCATCATCAGCCTCATCCCTATGTAATACATTGTAGATTTTAGAAATTTGTTCCTAAGAAAAACTAGCATGCCTCTTACTCCTCCTAGAAGTAGACCCCCCCACACACACTCAAATTCGTTTATGGATTTTGATTAACCAAATCTTCCATATCATCGGAAGAAGACCTGGGTACTTTAAAATTACAATCATTGTCCAAGTTCATTGCATTGGATCCTAGGGAAGCCATATGAAGTTTTGTCAACTTTGTCCTTTTCTCAATAGTACATGTAAAACCCTTTACCCCATCACCAAATAGGGATAGAAGATGATACCACACCCTAGTGTGGCTTCTTATAAACACATGGTTACATATGTGCCAATCCATTCTTCACAACCACCACTATTATTTTTCTTGTTTTTCGTACTTTTATTCACAAGCTTCAACAAGGGTTTCTTGGGGTTTTTGCTTTGTTGGACTTGACGACTTGGAATTGGGGGAAGAGAATAATTTTCATATCCACTTGGTATTGAACTACCACTCTCCATGATTTCCCCGATTTATATAAGAGACAAAGAAAACAAATTATAAACAAAATGTACAATAAAAAATAAAAAATAAAAAATAAAAAAATAACATGTACTTGTATACAAAAATCCATTATTACATCATATTTTCCCATGTATTTATAAAACATTAAAAATAATCGTAAAATTTGTTAGTCCCAATCCCAATTCAATCAATTTCCATAAGATCCTAATCATAATTTTTTCCATCAATTTTCCATAAAATAAATATACAAATTTATTCTAATCTCTTTATTATTAATTTTGTAAATAATATAGTAACTCATCTTTTATATATCTATATATATATAGCCTCTATAAATTTTAATATTCAAATAACCTCAAAATCAAAATAAACCCATAATATTACTCAATACTATCATACAATTAATCTCATGAAATATAGCAAAATGGAAAAATGAAAATACAACTCAATCACAACGAAAAAAAATTATATAATGCCCGAATACAAATACTTGCAATGACCTTGGTCATTCCTAAGATGCTTGATGACTTGAAATTAAAAATCAAGATCAAAATAAACACCATAATTTACTCCAATGATTGGTCATAAAATAAAATAAATTATAAAATTAAAGCACTAAAATGACCCAAAAAAAAATAAATAATAAAATAACTATACCACCGGAGCGTCTTGTTCATGCATAAATCTATCAACGTTCAACATGTTGAACTTTATTTCTTGAAGATACCTGAAAAGATACTTTGTTGCAATGTGATTTACAACTGATCTGGGTAACCATTAACATGATGACCAAGGCGAACGGAAGATGAAAGTGATTTACAATTGATCTAGGCAACCATTAACACAACAACCAAGGCAGATGGAAGAGGAAGGACCATAGAAGGCTTAATTGTTGGTAATCTTGGTTGCGTTTATCGTTGTAAACATAACCCCAAAGCATTCGAATCCATAGCAACTACATGGGGCATGATATTTGAAAATAAGAAATACTCAACCTTCAAATAATTTATAATATAATGTAATCATGAGCAACTACACCAAGGCAGGAAAAATGTAAAAGGTTTGCGATGTCTTTTCAAATGCCTAGAATGCTAATATAAAATATTAAAAGTTCATTTTATCTCCTACCAAATATTGATTGATGGATTTTTTAGATTGGGTAACCTTGACAACACTCATTACTATTTCTTTGATTGACTAATGGATTTTTTAGATTGGGTAACCTTGAGAACACTCATTACTATTTTTTCTTTGATCTTAGGAAAAGTGGTTGGTGGTTTAATAAGGGATCTTATTCAAAATTGATTAGGGTATATTGGATTAAGGGTTTTGATCGGTGTACGACACAAACACTATTATATGAGATGGAAGAAAGGAGGCTTTCTGCTTCTAGGTACACTTGCAGTCTGATTCTAGCAATGAAAGAATTAGAGAAAGAAGCATTGAGAGCAAAACAAGAAGTGTTGCACGAAAAAAAAAATTATTTAAAGAAAAAAAATAGAGATGGTAACAACAATGCTCAAAATCAAAATGCAGTTTGTCACAACATTAATAGTAAAACTAAATAGTAAATTGGCATGCTAGGGTAGAGGTTATACTAGATAGCAAAACAGGTCCTTCTGCCACTATTTGCAAACGAATACCAGCAAACAGCTGCTTTCTCCAACAACAAACAAGTTAACAACTACAGTGATGGAGTGAAAGGGAGGCCGAGGAACAACATTTATGAAGGATTGTGAGTGAGTTTGGCAGGAAATGTAGTTTTTTTGCGCAGGTTTGGGAATTGGAAAATTTTTTGAGCCAAATTTATGTGGGAACATGGGAACTCTACAAATTTTAGGCGTCAAGGCTTCTAGAACGATCCCCAACTCCCATTGCAACTCCTGCCCAAAAGGGGATGATCCCATATCATTCCAAAGCTCCCAAAAGCACGAGAACCATCGAAACGGATTTAACTGTTCTGGTGTAACATCTTAATGTATATAA
>APFE030640158.1:863-12629 GCA_000404065.3 Pinus taeda
ACCCTTTCTTGTAGCAACTTATTCATATTTATCTTCAATTCTTCCATGTCTGTTTTCAAATCTATCTTCAAATCATCCATTTTAGCTTCCACGTCATTCATCTTAGCTTCCAAGTCATTCATCTTAGCTTCCATGTCATTCATCTTAGCTTCTACACCTTTCTTTAAACAATCCATCTTAGATTCTGTTCCTTTTTGTGCAAATGACACTTGTTGCACTTGGTCTCGTAATTTTGATATATCATGTTGCATTTCTTCCTCTTCTTCATGAGTCATGCTAGAGATTTCAGGTCGCCTACTAGGTGTTTCCATTTTCTTTCTTCGGGGCATCAATTACTGATAATAAAGAATCATTATGCCCTTTGAATTCCTTCAAAATAAATTTTCAAACCAAGCTTAAGCAAACATTTTAAAAATATACACACCTTTTTTCACTTTGTAGGAGCTTGATATTGCTTCTGAGGTATCTCTGTAATTTCGGATCATCTAGTCCTGAAATTGCGACCTACAGTAGCCCTCTGTGTCCTCTTTCCAATGCCACCAGTCTAACCCCAATTGGATTCTCCAATGAAGAGTTATGCCAAATAGCCCACAATGACCTGATTATAGACTAATTCAGTAGAGAGAACTTGTATGACGTTCCACGAGTCACTGTTTCGACCTCTGGCTTTAAAAAATATATAGAAGAAACTACAGTCCATCCTCTTTCTGCACATTTTTACGAAATTTCAATCCAATGCTCAGAGAAAAAGTTATGACAATTTTCCCCAGGTCACCTATTTGGAATGTAATTTAGGAGTCTACAAAATGACCAACTTCCTCAAATCATATCTCCACAATTATAGTGCCAAATGCTCTGAAATTCAGACCCGATATTTAGTGTGATGTCTTCTCAAATGGGTTTTTTTTCAACTTCTGAAATGTTGCAGAAAAAAAGTTATAGCGAAAATGCCACGATGACCTGTTTGGAGCAGCGAAACCCTAGAATCCAAAGCTCTGATACCAAATGTTATGAAACCAGCTCAAGAAAAGATAAGAAATATAGATCAACGCCTTAGAATTTAGCCTCTTCAAGGGGGCAACCTCCTTTACATTACATAAATGAACAATTCTTGGATGATACCAATGAAAAGACATCCTTTCTATATATAGGAGTCTAAGGGGTCATAACATAATCAGAGCCTACATAACAATAATAATGTAAGGGCACAATAATAACAATAGCGGGCTTCTATCGGGCACAATAGTAACAATATGGGAAAAATAGGGGAAGCACAATATTAATAAGGGGTACAACTACAATAGTAATGGGGTAATCACTAGTATTATGGGGACCCAACAGATCACTTTACACATGATTGTCTGCAACATGTTGAAGTGAATCAGTTCCTTAAATCATCCACTTCTCCCACTGTGCTGACTGGCCCATTTCCCAATCAGGAGGCCCATTTGGTTGTGCAGGATGTCTCTTCCTCTAACATAGTTTTGATGCTTTCCTCCTCAAAGTTGAAATCTGATGTCATATTGGCCACTCAAAATAAGGACTATAGTAATGTGAATCCACTAAACAGTCAGGCTACTGATCAACCTACCAGTTCAATACCACGTTCATCTTATCCTGTTCCACCTTTAGTTCCTACAAAATTGGCTATCAATCCTTTGAAGAGTGTTATCCATAAGTATTCTTTAAACCCTCTTTCGAGAGCCGCTTAAAATTACAACATAGTTGAAGACTTGGCTCAATCTCGTTCATCTATATTGACTCTTAAGGCGTTGCAAAATTACCCCACCCAAGAGAAGGCCTTATTGTTAGCTATTGAATGTGTGGATCCATCAGATTCCAACCTAGTTGGTTTTCTCTCATGAAAACTATACCCCTCGATTTCTTAATCAAATAGATTTTATTATCTATGTTGTTGTAAATGGTAAGAAAATTCATCTCTATATTGTGGAGGAGGGAGCCTTGACCTGCATCATGTCTTTGTTATGCTGGAAGGTGATTGCCTCACCCCAACTGAGTCAATCAACAACCACATTAAAAGCTTTTGATGTAAGGCCATACAAACCCTATGGGGTTTTGAATTCCCTCCTAGTGAATTAGGGGGAAAATTCATCTCCGTTGAACTCAAATTTATTGACAAACCTTTAGATTATAATATTCTATTAGGACGTACATGGGTTTATGCTATGGCTAACATTGTTTCAACTTAATTCCGAATGATAGTATTTTCTCATAAAGGTAGGATTATGGCCATATATCAACTCACCTTTTTCACCTCTGATTCCAATGTTACTGGAAGTGTCCCTCTTGTAGGGAAAGCCCTACATTCTTATCAATAGGTTGGAGTTGCTTTTTTGAAGGATTCATCGCTTATGGGAGCTTTTTTTCTCCCTCCCCCTCCCCTTCCCATCTCCTCCACTTCAGTTGCTTATATCAACATGATATCATCATCTATGATCATGGTCAATCCATGGATTGTCCCTGATGCAATTGACATCAAATTTTTGGTGACCGAATGTCACTTTGCCTCGTTGAGAAAGATTACGAAGCCATCTACTTGGATTTTGCGACCCATACTTTTTCTTCGATTAATTGGGTAGATCGATCATGGGATTATGGTACACCCTCTAATCCTTTCTCACATGCATTCTCTACCGACGAAAGCAACATGAAAATCATGATGTCAGATGACACACCATGGGGCAAACATCATCATCGTTCCTCCTACCCATATACCATTGAAGATAATCTTAGTGGTGTGTACCTAGATAATTTTATTGAACCCTTTACAGATTATGTTTCCATTCATTAGATCAACTCTAAAAAGAACCTTTTGAATATTGAAGAAACCATTCCTCTTCATATTTCGATTAAACCAGGAATAGTAAAAAATTTATACATCGAAGAATATTGTACTTCATCTGAAATCAATATTTATCAAACCCTTTTTCGTGAGTTCACAGATATCTTTGCCTAGACATATGAGGAAATTCTAGGTATCGACCCAAACATTGTAGTGCATGAAATCAAGACGTATCATGATGCCAAACCTATCCGAAAGCACCTTCGTCTAGTCCATCCCAAGAAGGTTGTTGGCATAAAAGTTGAAATCAAAAAGCATCTTTGGGTTGGTTTCATATACCACGTTCCTTTAACTAACTGGGTATCAAACATTGTCCCTGTCATGAATAAATAGGGCACAATCCGAGTATCTGTCGATTATCGGGACGTAACTTGAGATTGTCCAAAGGACAACTACCTGAACTCGTTTGTTGATCAGATTATTGATGATTATTGTCGCTACGAGATTTTTTCTTTTATGGATGGATTCTTGGGCTATAATCAAATCGACATTCTCCTGATGGACCAACCTAAAACCGCATTTATTTTTCTCTGGGGTACTTTTTCTTATAAAAAACTCCCTTTCGGTTTAAAGAACATGGGGAAAACATTTCAATGTGCAATGGATTATGCTTTCCATGATATCAAGCACATCATGCAACTCTATTTGGGTGATCTCCATGCTCACCCTAAGCATCGGGATGATCACCCCATGCATTTACAGGCCATTTTTCTCCATTGCATACATTATAATATTTGACTCAACCCACACAAATGTATGTTTTAGGTTATTTTTCGTCGACTCCTTGGCTTCATCATTTCGAAACAAGGAATTTGTATTGATTCTTTAAAAGTCCAAGAATCATCAACTTTCCTATGCCTTCCTCTCTTGTTCAGTTACAAAGACTCCAAGGGAAAGCCAAATTCCTGGGGAGTTTTTTTCCCTAACTACATTGAACTAACCAAACGATTTACTCACCTACTAAAAAAATGGATTCCCTTCCATTGGGATGACACTGCGTAGAAACTTTTTGATGCCCTAAAATATGTACTGGTTCAAGCATCTCTTTTATATTCCCTCGACTATCAGCGTGATTATTTCTTGTACCTTGTTGCCACCATCTCTACTATAACTATGGTGTTGATTCAAGAATATGATATGGGAATTGAACATCCCATTTATTATCTTAGTTGAAACCTCAGCAATACTAAGATCCGGTATACTCATGTCGAAAAGTTAGCTTTGGCGGTTGTTTGATATGTCCATATACTTTGCCATTACATCTTGCTTCGCAAAACTATGGACATTTCATATTGCAACCCTATGAGATACATATTATCACGTTAATTTCTAGGGGATAAATACTCTAAGTGGATCATTATTCTCCAAGAGATCGACCTGGAATTCATCAAATCCAAGTCGAAGGAATGCTTATTTTTTTCTGAGCTAATGCGTCATCTCCCTTCCCTTGATGTTGAATCTACATTTGAAGATTCCATACTAGACAAGCCATTTTTATTGATCTCATCATCTAACCCATGGTATGGATATTTTCTCATCTATCTGCAGACTCAAACTTTCATTCCTAATCCTCGCTCAGAGCAACAACATACCTGGTACCAATCCCCAAACTATGTGATTATCGACGACACCATTTAACGTCGTGATATCGATACGATTTTACACAAGTGCTTCAATCTTGAGGAGGCTGAGAAAGTCTTGAATGAATGTCACTTGGGTGCATGCGACAGACATTTGTCTAGTTACGCTACCATCCACAAAATCTTATGCACCAATTAGTTGTGGCCCACCATTTTCCACGATTGTATCCTTACAGGCCAGAAATGCCATGCATGGCATATCTATGATCACAAATTCTGCACTTCGCTTGCTCTATTGCATCCCCTTGTCACTGTTGGTCCCTTTACAAAATGGTGCATCAATTTTATGACATGTAATCCTCATTCGATCATGGGGCATGGATATATCATTGTCATCATTGACTACTTTACTAAGTTTAAGGGAGGAGACAAAGTGGGAGAGAGAGGTAAGAGGAAAGTGATAGAGGGATGGGGAGAGAGAAAGAGAGAGATAGTTGGAGTGAGTGAGGGGAGAGCGAGAGAGAAGGAGAAATGGGGAGAGAGAGAGAGATAGGTAGACAGAGAGTTGGAGGGGGTTGTTGACAAGGAGGGAATAAGGGAGTGAGGTAGGTATAGATAAAGAGAGAAAGCTGGGGGGGGGGGAGAGAGGGAATTGAGGAAGATAAAGATAGAGAGGGATGGAAAGAGAGGAAGATTAAGAGAGAGATTTGTGGGGGAGATAAAGAGAAATAGAAAGGGAGTTAGGGAGATTGAAAGGAGAGAAGGAAGGAGAGAAAGATAATGAAAAGGGAGAGAGAGGGGGGAGAAGAGAGAGAAAGATAAAGGTAAAGAGAAAAATATGGGGGTGGGAGATCATAAAGTGAAAGGAAGAGTGAGGTGGAGAGTGAGAGGGAGAGATATATAAATAGGAAGGAGAGTGATTTATATGTATAGGTTTGTGTGTGTGTGTTGTAGAGAGACAGGGGTTGGGTGGGGGAGAGAGAATAAAAAGGGAGGGAGGGAGAGAAATATGGAGATGGGGGGGTGAGGGTGGTGAGAGAGTTAAAGGGAAGAAAAGATAAAGAGAGATATAGGAGAAAAAGATAAAGGAGGAGTGAGGTGGAGAGTGATGGGGAGAGAGAGAGAGAGAGATGGGGAGATAAAGAGAAGAGAGGGAGAAGAAGAATGGTCGGAGAGAGAGAGAATCAAAGAGGGAGAAAGAGAGTGGGAGGGAGAGTGATACAATGTTGGGTGGAGGTTACTATAAATGAGGGATTGAGGGAGATAGAGGGGGTGAGAGAGAGAGAGACGATTTTGTTTCAAATATTTTGGGTGGAGGTCAGGGATGATGTGACTTCTAGGTTGTGGTCTATGTAGAGAAGAATGGGAGGGAGAGGGACAGAATGGGTGAGAGGTAGAGATGATGTTGTTTCAAATATTTAGGGTGGAGGTTAGGGATGATGTAAAACTTTTAGGTTTTTTTCTAAGCAGGTAGGGGAGGGTTAAGGGGTGAGGGGGCAGAGATAGAGAGAGGATGGAAAGGGAGGGGGAGAGAGGGGGAGATAGAGGAGGAAGGGGGTATAAGCAGGGAGAGAGAGGAAATGATAAGGGTTAAAAGTGCACATTCAGTCTTAAAAATTAGTGTACCCTCTTAATAAAAATGAGTGCATACTCTTTCCAAGAATTAGGATGAGAGGAATGGTGAGGGAGGAAGTTAAGGCATTAATGACAATGAATCTTAGCCATAGGAATGTGTGCATGGCATAAAAATATCATTGAATATTATTTTCATGAATGCATGAGCATTTTTGCTAGCCATTTTCCCACTTGTGCTTACCACTAACCCAAACAAAAGTATACAAAATATAATTGTATAAATAACAATTAGAAACACTTATGTGGATTTTAGGGATGGTGTCATTTCTAGGTTGTTTTGTACGTAGGGAGGGAAAGTAAAATGGGTTGGGGGGAGGGAGGAAGGAGGGGAGGGGAGAGAGGGTTGGGGATTCGTTTATTGGGGGAGAGATAGAGAGAGAGGGAGGGGATAATTAGGGAGAGATATGAAAGGATAAGTGTAAAGAATGCATGTGCACTTTTAAGAATGCACGTTCCCTCTTATTAAAAATGTGTGCACACTCTTTCCAAGGACTAGGATGAAAGGAAGGGTAGGGGAGGAAGGTAAGGCATTAATGAAAATGAATGTTATTCATAGGAATTGTAACCACCTTCCCGTGTCATCTCGATATGTGGGATGGTTACCTATTTGACCCAATCTCTAAGGCTTGTTATGAAGACGAGGTTACGAAAACCACTTTTTTCATAGTCTTAAAAACTTAAAACTAATACCACCATTGTGTTCAAATTATTGAAATATTTTTGGTGATATAATTTTTATGTTAATTTTAGTCTTAGATCGAACATTATGCCCAATAGAAGTTTGGCCCATTAACAATGGCCATGTTATCATTGGGATTCCACATAGCACCCACTTGGTTTCCATCTTTCCCATGTGATTCTTCTATGCCATCACCATGTGGGCTGACAGGGTGCCCCTTCCATGGAAAATTGGTCACTCAAAATGTTGAATTTTCACCCGTTATGTGAAAAGGGTTGAAAGCCCAAATCCAAGGGCCGACATGGTAACCCACAAATCCACATCATATCAGACTAGGGTTCCTTTGACCTCACCTCCTCCATCTATTTACTTTAAGGATTCCATGTAGGCCTCACTCCATCATCTATTTACTTTAAGGAAAAGCATTATGTTCCTTATATCTTTGTTGTTATAGGTTAGCTTCTCACCTAGGGGAGATAATTTTTCCCGCAATCATAAATCATGTATAACAAATTGGTGACTCTGTTGAGGATTAGAGTATTTCCTTGGTGTTGTCCTTTTCTATTATGTTTGATTACCTCCTTGATAGACCTTTGTTGAATCATCTAACCAAGAATAGATCTAGGGAGTGATTTCATTGAGTCTTTTTTTCAATTTTTGTGTCATAATCCCCTTTCCCAGGCCCATCACACCCCTTGTATCTTTGATAGTGTGTTGCACCTCACCCTGGCCCACTTTGCACTAGCGTTGCAACGCACTAGTGCCTCTTCTACACCAGTGTTGGCCCCTATTTTTGCATGAATTTGACTTGGTTCTTGAGCCTATATTTGGTTAGCCTACTTCCAGTTGAACTTTTCGGAATCTTCAGTTTCTTGTGGTCTCTCTAAATCCTTTGTTTGTTTTGCATTTTCTTTGTTTTCCTTTGGTGAGAATTGGTTTTTATTTTTCTTTGTTCTTATCGCTTGGTCACTTGCAAACTATTTTAGTTTGGTTGTTGTTCACTTGGATGAATTGTTTTTTTAGTCCTCATTTTGAAAAGTGTAATTGAATCATTAATTGAACATTTGCATCTTAGTTTTCTCCATTTTGAAAATTAAGTGTGGTGAAAAGAAAAATTTTGAATTGGCATTTAGGGGTTTTCATGTGCATTAGCATAGGAACAGTTGCATCGGAAAGGAAATTGCATATTGCATCTTGTTTGTTGCATATTATGTGCTACATCTTGATTATTTCTTCCCTTCTTTAACTAAATTTTCATTGAAAGAGAAAGGATTTCTATTTTTTCATTCTATATTTGCATTTTAGGATATTCAGGTGGCATTCATGGTGAGCCCTAAAACTAAAACATAATTAAAGATAAACAATAAAATTTATTGAATCAACTTAAGCAGAAGTTGTAACATTAATGCAAACATTTAGAGGTCTAGGATAGAGACTTGATTCAACATCATTAAACATAGGATTTTTTGTTTGTTTGTTAGTATTGCATGCTAGGGGTGAAATCTCATTCCACGTACGTAAGTGTATAGGATCATTCTCCACGTACCTTCGGGCATATCAGATGGCGCTTAACACATGAAAAGTATATGGGAATGCTCTCATTAAATGGTTACACATTAGACAACACTACTACGGACTACACTCCCACATACTGTTGAGTATATTTTGGGAGTCCCTTATATATTTCTATCCATCCATAGGTAATTGATTCTGCCACATTGTATATCATGATACACCAAACATAACATTCGGGGAGATTGGTTGTCATATATTCATTCCTTGGTTCGCCAAGTTGTATATTTGAATTCACAATTGCTTGGTAATCCTTTATGCCTAGATTACCGTCTTTTTGATTTATTTCTTTTTATGTTAATAAAATTTATTACCCAACGTGGTAGAACAAAATCCCACTCCCCGTAATTCGCATAGAATGAAAAATAAGTCTCCACTTCTTCAAGAGGATACTCCTAACCATTGTCCTATACATAGGAAAATGAAAAATACTAAATCAGGAAAATCAGGAACTACTTCTGGCCCTCCTCTCGATATTTATCAACTAGAATCATCTGCCCCCTTGAGTTCTAAACCCGATATTACATCTATTCATGTTGGTGGCTTTGACACTACTGAAAAAAAAGCCCCTGAAATTTTGTTACTTGAGGTCATTAAATCTAATCTCCCTAAGTCATAAAATTTGTTTCCTAGGGTTATTGAACTTGAGGAGCCTCTTCCATCTTTACCTGAGTCTTTGGGACCTTCCTCCTCTCTTTCTTTGTCTCATATAGAACCAATATATCTTGGGCCTTATAGTGAACCTCTTCCATATGGACTTTTGAGTATTGAAGAGATCTTTCAAGAAGATCCTCATCCTTCTACTCTTGTTCATTGAGAAGGACTGTATTTTTATCAAATAGATCATCTTCCCTCTCCTCAACCTCAAACACAATCTCCTTTACCTAATTATTTGGGCCTACCCATGGACCTCTCATGACAATCTTCGTTGGTATTGTTAACCATGATTGGAACTGATTCAAACTCCCAGCATATGTCCACCACTATGGTTGAGACATCAAGCGTCGCATCCACATCTATGTTGTAATATCACCAGAAACTCATTTATATGGTGGTTTTTCCATCCTTACTAGCATTCAGTCATTATCTCGTACCTTTTCTGGAGTAGCTTCCAGTCCTTGGACCTCTCCCCTGACATCCAATTCTGTGATAATGTCTAGTACTTCTCTTATGAATGCCACACAGTCTTCTCCTCTTCCTCCATCTACACCTACAATAGAGTGACAGGTTGGGCCTTATATCAGTGGGAAAATCTACCCTCAACAACCCAACCCTCCTTATGTTGGGTACCCTCCATTCGGATCGCAGTTTCCTCCATCATCCCCTCCTCCCATGGTAGGCCTAGGCAACCTCTTGTTGGTATACCTCAATATGGTAATCTGCCTAGTTATAGTCCTCCTTATCCTGGAATGGCTTCCAGTGTTTGGAAACCTACTTTACTCGTACACCCTGGTTCATATTGGGATCGATTGTTGAATCCTCAAACTGTACCAGCTTCATCACAAATTCCTACTTATCTGTTAGCACCTCAACAAGCTCAAATATATGTGAACCAACCTTTACATCCCATTCCAACGGTATGTAGTTCCCCCTGATCTTGATTCGTTAACCTGTTGAGCCTCAAACCTACACTTCTTTATACATCCTCTCAGCCTCCTTTTCCTATTCATTTCCTTCTTTTGCCACTCATTCCCTCCATCAAATTTCTCAAATCATTGTATTTTAGGACTTTTACATGGTTTGCTAATTATGCTAATGACTGTGTTTGGTTTAGAATTTTGGTTCAAAGTGCTACGTTTCCGCAGCTCACACAGGGTTTCTGCAGCTGATCCCGGTTTCCGCAGCCAACCCCGAATTCCGCAACTGTTTTATTAAATGATATGTTCCAAGTGTCCTCCGGGAAGAAGAGCCACATGGGCAAGTTCGTGGAACCAAGGACATGGTGTGTGTCCTTCCAGCTCACCCAAACCAGTCATCAAAACCCGTGGTCAACGAGGAGGCAACTACGATCAACAGAAGTCATTGGCGGTGGCACGACTCTGCATGTTCTGTTTTAGAGCACGTGAAGAACAGGTGGCATCCTCCTCAGCCACGAAGACAGTGGGAAACATGAATCCAACAGCAGATTGAATGCCCACAACGACCGTTGCCTAAATCCAAGGACGCAGCAAGACTACGTGTTTTTACACAGCTGTTTGAATAGCTTAGTTTTCGTTAAGTTAGTTTGCTTTCCTCTGTTATAAATAAAGCGTCTTTGAACGCTGGATAGTTAGTTGTTAGCTGCTGATATGTAATTTCTAACTCCCACTATACTTTCTATTTTAATGCATAATATATGAGAAGACTATTTTCCGTTTGAGCGTGTAATTGCTCATTGAACCGGCTGGAGTAGGCAGAGGGCCCCTGTTTACTGAAGGCATGTATAGTACTCTTTAATTTCCTGCATTTCTTTTTCTCATTTTATGTATAATAGTTGTACAAAATGCTTTTGATTGCTATGTTCTGATGATGTACAATAGTTGTATATACACTTTGAATTCTGCTTATTTATATTTCTGCACTTTTCCATGACTGATCAGTGTGTTATGCAGGTTTCTTAGGTGTGCCCGGGATAGTTTCTTTCTTTTCTTTTTCACAAGTAGTGACACTTGTGATCATCTTGTCTATGTTGCTGACCTTCCTTGTTTTGCAACCTTTCTTTCCTTATTATCATTTCTTTAATTTGCATAGTTGCTTTCTGCTTTTAGACATCAAGTTGTTTACCTATTGATGGTTTCTTCTCCATAATTTAATATCTTCATTGAGGACTAGAATATCACTTAGCACAGCTTGGTTTTGTTACTCAAGAACTCACAATTGCTTGGCTTATTTTTAACTGTTTCTCACATGATATATTCAGTTAAAAGACAAGAGGTTAAGAAGAAGTTAAAGGATTTGTGACTAGTCTTTCTTTTATGTAGATTTACTTCAGTTTCACATTGCTTAGTTTTTATTTTTAGCTATATTTGACATAGATTTCATCTTCATTTTCTTGCAACAACAGAGATAATGGGCCAATGTCATTAGTCTTTTATTTGATGCCTTTATTTTCCTTTAAAAGTTGATTTCATTTCAGTTGTTGTTCAAACTTTCTTGTAGAATACTTTTAAGTTATAAGAAATCATTTAAAGCTCATCACAATCTTACACACTTCACTTGCTTTATTTCATTTCCATCACATCACAGTAGGAGATATATACTTGAAAACAAACTTAAAAAGTTAAAAACGACAAAAGCTTAAGAAATAGTTGCCTAAGTACATACAGTACACCTCCCTTCATCAGCTTACGAGCCCTGGGTTGACATTTAAAAGTTGCAATTTAGACATCACTAAATTGACCAAACATTTTTGGTGCCGTTGCCGGGGAAGTGAAATTAGGTAGCCAATTTCTAAAAAA
>APFE030640160.1:820-12691 GCA_000404065.3 Pinus taeda
AGCTAAGGGGGTTGTAGCTCCCTTCCAGGAGAAGCTAGAGAATGAGAGAAGGTTGTAGCCTTCTACAGGTAGAAGCCTACATACCGGTATAAGACTGCACCAGTATAGAAATATTGTAAAAATTAGTTTCTTATTAAAAGAAGATAGAGATGAATTGCAGCAGGTGGTTTCACCCACATTGGGTTTCCACCTATTTCTTGTGTTCCTGTGTGTGATTGTCTGCTCTGTTTTTATTATACTTGTTACTGCTTATATAGTTATGATACACAGATTAAAGATCAACTAACTAAATAATAAGTTTCCAAGGTGTAAGCTAGTTGCTCTAAACACAGTTGAGTACATAAGCAAGTTGCGTTAACTAAAGTAGCATATATAAATCTGTTTATGGAAATGAAAAATTGTTAAGTTACTAATACTGATTCACCCCACCCTCTCAGTATTATTTCCAACAATTGGTATCAGAGCAGGTCCTTCAGAAGAAGCTTCATCGCTTGAAGGAAGATCTATCATAATGAGCAACTATGAAAAAGAGGCATCCATCAGGCCACCAATCTTTGATGGGAGCAACTTTGTCTATTGGAAGGTAAGAACCACAACATATCTTCAATCTCTTGGAACAGAAGTTTGGGATATCGTGGAAGGAGAATACACATTTCCATCAGCAACTCCTACAGATATGGAAGGTAAAAAATAGTATGAAACAAATGCAAAAGCTGCCAATACTCTATTAGGGAGTCTATCACAATCAGAATTCATCAAGGTTATGCAGCTCAAAATTGCCAAAGAAATATAGGACAAAATCATTCTAAGCTATGAAGGAGACGAAAAGGTTCTAAGATCCTTGTCTTCTAAGTTTGAACCAAAGGTTTCTGCCATAGAAGAAAAGCAGGATCTTCAAGGTTTCACAGCTGCACGGAATCCTAACTGCTTTCGAAATGAGAAAAGGGGGTCCATCAGACATGAGAGAAGCTGCATTCAAAGCTTCAGGAAAAAGAGAACACAATGAGTTAGGACATACGTCAGAAAGAGAGGAAGAATCAAACTTTGCCAAGAACCTTCAACGGGGTTCTAGACGATTCAAAGGTAAACTACCTTTCAAATGTTTTTCTTGTGGAAGAGTAGGTCATTATTCTGCCAAATTTCCTCACAAAGATAAGCTTGATAGAGGTAATGAATTAGAAAAATGGAATAGAAAACAAAGTGTAAATAAAAAGAGCTAATATACGCATGAAGATAGTGATGGTTTATCAAATAGTTATGAAGATGAAAATAGTAATGATTATAGACTTCTGATGGATTTTGAAGATGATGATTTCTTGGATGCTTTAGTTGAAGGTGGTCTCTATGAAGAAATTTCTAAACTTAAAATCTGTTTAGAAGAAAAGAGTATGATTATAGATACTCTGACATTCCAACTTGCTAAAAGGGAAAAACACAATGAAAAGTTAGAATGTGAAATTGTGGGTCTATGAAAGGAAATTGATAAAAAAAAAGTTTTCAATATTAGGTTTGCTAAAGGATCAGAAACTCTAGATGAAATTATCAAAAAGCAAGGAGAAGTGAAAAGGTTGACAATCATCAGCAGAGGCTTAATGCTAATCACTAGGGAAATCAAGTTCAATCTATTTCAACGATGAACATAAGCTATAAACAACCACAGGTAAATCAATCTCAATTTTCTTCAAGAATGAATTTCAATAGAAACTACAATCATCAGGTTAGTAGATTCGATAATCTCAGGAATTTCTTTAATGGACAATGTTTTTTATGTCATAACTTTGGACACAAGGCTACTTAGTGTGTTTCTTACAAGACCATCATGACTAGAGAAGCACGAAATCAAAGGAATTTTACTAGGATCATGAAAAGGACCTACAATAACTTTTATGCTCTTGAAAATGAAATAGAATGCTCTATCTGTAACAACTTTGGTCATGAAGACTATGAATGCAGGAGTAAATTTCGGCAAACATCTCAGAAGGGGCAAGCTCCATTGGCTCCCAAAACTTGGAAAAAGAAAGAACCGCAAACCGAAAGATGCCGAATAGCCTTATATGTAGAAGGACAAGAAAATCAATGGTACATCAATAGTGGATGCTCGAAACACTGATAGGTGATAAAGAAAAACTTCATTCATATAGTGCCTTAGAAAAGGAAAGGAAGGTCTCATTTGGAAATGACACCCCTGCAATCATAAAAGGTAAAGGCTCTCTTCTCCTAAAAGAAAAGGTCAAAGCTGGGAATGTTATGCATGTTGATGGCTTAAAGCATAATTTAAGAACTCCAAATAATTTATACATACTCAAGGGAGGACAAAAACAATGCTATCTGAGTGAAAATGAGGAACACTAGCTATGGCACTGAAGATTGGGGCATCTAAGCTTCCCTCAGATAAGGAAAGCTTGTAAATACCAGGTTGTTCACGATCTTCCTGACATCAGAATTCCAGAAAATACAATATGCAAATCATGTCAATTTGGTAAGAAAACCAAAACACATTTCCCTGAGAAGGAAGGATCAACTAGTAAGCCGCTTGAACTTGTCCATACTGATTTATGTGGTCCATCAAGGAAAAAATCACCTTGTGGAGAAGAATACTTTATATTGTTCATTAACGACTTTTCCAGAATGTGTTGGATAGGAATTCTGAAGCATAAAGACGAAGCATTTGAAAAGTTGAAAGCATTCAAAGCTTTGGTTGAAAATGAATCAGATCACAAAATCAAATGCCTCGGGTTTGATCGAGGAGGGGAATTTACCTTAGATGAATTCTTCGACTTTTGTGAAGAACATGGAATAAGAAGGGAAATCTCTACCACAAGGACTCCTTAGCAAAATGGAGTAGTAGAAAGGATGAACAGAACTGTTCAACAAATCGGTCATGCTATGTTAGATGAGTCTGGAACTTCTGCAACCTTTTGGGATGAAGCTGCATTTGTTGCTTTCACTATTCTCAACAAAACAAATGTTCAGGTAAACAACACTCTGAATCCTCATGAACTTCGGTATGGTAAGACTCCTATTGTAAAATGCTTCAAAGTTTTTGGAAGCAAATGTTACATAAAAGGACTGATGAAAAACTTGGAAAGTTTTAACCTAGAGCAGATGAAGGCATTCCCCTTGGTTACTCTTCCCGAAGTAAAGGATACAAGTGTTATAATAAAATACTAAGGAAAATTGTTGAAAGTATTGATGTTGTGGTTGATGAGGCAGGCAAAAATCCAAACCAAGTAAAAACTGAAGAATGGGAAGAAGATGAGGATTATCCTTCCACATCAAATTAGACTAATGTTGAAGAAGAAGAAACCAATGAAGCACCAAAAGAGCAGATAATGGCAGAAGAAAAGACTCCATCCAGATATGTTCAGAAAAATCACCCAAAGACTCAAATTTTGGGACAGAAAGAGGCAGGTGTACAGACAAGATGAACTATTACAGAATCTTCAAGCTATCTAGCATTACTTTCCTCCATCGAACCACAAAATGTACATGAAGCATGCAAATATGAATGTTGGGTCAAGGCTGTGAATGAAGAGCTTGATCAAATTGAAAAGAATAATACTTGGGAATGTTCCTAGACCTCATGATAAGAATATCATTGGAACCAAATGGATATTCGAAAACAAGTTGAATGAAAATGGGGAAGTTGTTAGAAATAAGGCTATACTTGTTTGTAAAGGATATGCTCAACAAGAAGGTATAGACTTTCAAGAAACTTTTGCACCTGTTGCTAGACTTGAAGCCATAAGAATGTTCCTTGCTCTTTCTAGCTTTCAGAAGTTCAAAGTATATCAAATGGATGTGAAATCTACCTTTATTAATGGAGATCTAGAAGAGGAGGTATATATTGAGCAACCAAACGGATTCATCCTTGGAAACGATCCAAAACTTGTATGCAAACTCAGAAAGGCGCTCTATGGTCTAAAACAAGCTCCAAGGGCCTAGTATTATCATCTTGACAAATTCCTTCATCAACAAGGCTTTTCAAAAGGATCAGCTGATAGCAATCTATATATAAAAATTGACGATGATAAATTGCTAATACTTGTTGTGTATGTTGCTGATATCATTTTTCGGAGTAATGAAGAAGCCATGAGTCAAAACTTTTCTTTGGTAATGCAAAAAGAATTTGAAATGTCCCTTCTTGGTGAGCTCACACATTTTCTTGGTTTACAAGTTCAACAAAATAAAGATGGTATTTTTCTATCACAAACCAAGTAACTCAAGTAGATCCTGAAGAAATATCGAATGGAAGATGCTAAACTAGTATGTACCCCTATGGTAACAGGATGCAGTCTTAGCGCAAATGATGAATCAACAACAGTACATCAACCAACCTACAAATCTATTATTGGTAGTCTTCTCTATCTGACAGGTACCCGACTAGACATCATGCATGCAGTGGGAATAGTTGGAAGATTCCAAGCAAATCCAAAGGAAGCTCATCTTCAGGTAGTCAAAAGGATTTTTAAGTATCTTCAAGGGACACAAAACTTTTGTTTATGGTATCCCAGAGATACAGATCTTACACTTCATGCATATACAGATGCATATTGGGCAGGAAGCGTGGATGACAGAAAAGAACTAGTGGTGGTGCATTCTTCATGGGTTCCAGATTAGTGTCTTGGTTCAGCAAGAAACAAAGTTCAATTGCATTATCTACAGATAAAGCAGAATATGTGGCTACTGCATCTTGTCGCACACAACTTATTTGGATGATGCAAACATTGCAAGACTTTCAAATCACTTGTACTCCACCCATCTCCATTCTATGCGATAATACAAGTGCAATTAGTATTTCAAAGAATCTTGTCATGCATTTCAAGACCAAGCACATACCTATTAAATATCATTTTCTTCGGGAACAAGTGCTTGAACAAAAGGTCAAATTTGAGTATCTTCCCTCCAAAGAAAAGGTTGCTGATATATTCACCAAACCACTGCCCAGAGAGATTTGAATACCTCAGACAGAAGCTAGGAGTAGTTAACGCATCTTCTTGCCATTAATTCTTATCTGTTTCAGAGAAAAGTGGGTATACGCGAGTTTCATGAAGCGTATCCGTGTACATACGCTGGTTTCAGTGGATATAGTCATGTATATGTTGGTTTGAAGAATATTAGTGGGATAGACTCAGGATGAAAAGAGTTTGATATGGGTCTGACAGTGATCATCTGGCACAGGTTCAGGGGGAGCATATACTTCTAATAATACATTGTTGGCATTATCTTAGAAGTTTTTGGTACAATTTCACAACTATTTTTGGTTCAAATGGAACAGGTGCAGAGGGAGATCATGGCTGCTGATGATAATTAACAGATGTTGCTGATGATAGTTGTTGATAACTATCTCGTTTTAGATATTTTGTCTCTATGTCATATATATATCTTTTACTATCAAGGTCATGTAACAAACTAATTTGTTTCCCCACCATGCCTCGGATGGATGATGCAATGTTCTTATCTTGTATAACCTTTTGATGTATCCCCACTTGGTTGGGTGGATCAGTCAATCTTGGTATATGCCTACTTGGTTGGGAAATGAATGTATGTATGAGTTGTTGGTGATAGGAAGGTCATTTATAATGTATAGAGTCTTGTTCTTCTTGTAGAAAATCTTGTTTCAGACCTTGCTTACAGTCAGGGGGAGTATGAACAACACACTTTAGTATATCAGAGAATTCAGCATGTACTCAGGGGGAGCATAACCCTTCGCCCTTGTTGGCAAAGGGGGAGAGTGACAGTGACTTGGGGTTGCCATCAAGTCCAAATGGGGATATTGTTGGCATTATGACAGAGGTTTGGCACTATGAAACAGGTGTTTTCCTTCATGGCAACTCTCTCAAATGACAGATCACAGGTTCAGGCTCTCAGAATGAAGGAAAAAAAGGTATACGTAAGTTTCCCTTAAACAAGCCGTGTATACACGTGGGTTAGCATACCAGAAGGCACGTATGCATATACACACACTTTCACACAAGGAAAAGCGCGTACATGTTGGAAAACTTGGTTTTGGTCTGTGGTATTTGGTCCCTAGTATTTTGACCCATGGTATTGATCCAAGGTATCTAGACTGAAGTGTTGACCCCAGGTATTTGGTCCAAGGTATTACTTCTAAGTGGTTTTGGACCATGGTATTAAGTAAGGCCTAAGACTATAAAAGGAGGAGGAGATCATTAGGCAAAGGCACTCAAGCATTGAATATCTAATAAAGAGCAAGATCTAGAATACTGGTGATTGGGTTATGGTGCATAGCTGGATCTGAATCAAGGAGGAACCTGAGCGCTAGAAGAAGGATAAGTTCCATTGATGGGTCAAGATCTTAAGGCTTCAAGAGAAGTATCTTTGTGTGATTTTTGATCCTTATATTTGGTGCATGTCTTGATTTGTAAATCTAATGATATGGGTATAACTGATGTTTGAATAGTTGAAAAGGGTAAATCATCTTTTACAGATCTGTACGCAGGTCCAGTATAGCAAAGGTGTGTATACACACTGGTACAACAACTCAAAACAACATATACACAGGTTTTCCTTCATATAATAGTGTATGCACGCAGGTTATACATATTGAAGTAGCGTACGTCTCATAAAACATGTTTTAGCTACTTCTATTTACTGTTGCAGTGTTCTGGGTTCTGGTTGGGTTCTAGTTGGGTTCTGGTACTGTTGCTATATTCTGGTTACAACATTCAGAGAAGTGATTATTTGATTCAGTTTTGGTTAGTGCAAGGGAGATTGATTGATGTAGATATATTTTGATGTTTGGTTGATGGTATTGATGGATCTAGTCTGAAAATTTATGAAACGTGGTCCCTGGAAGAAAAGAGAAGGTTGTAGCCTTTTGTAGGTCAGCGCTTATGTACTAGTACATCAGCTAGTACAAGAGCTAAGGGGGTTGTAGCTACCTTCTAGGAGAAGCTGGAGAACGAGAGAAAGTTGTAGCCTTCTGCAGGTAGAAGCCTGCATAGTGGTATAAGACTGCACCAGTACAGAAATATTGTAAAAGGAAGTTTCTTATTAAAAGAAGATAGAGACGAATTGCAGCAGGTGGTTTTCACCCACATTGGGTTTCCGCTTTATATCTTGTGTTCCTGTGTGTGATTGTCTGCTCTATTTTTACTATACTTGTTATTGCTTATATGGTTCTGATACACAAATTAAAGATCAATTGACTAAATAATAAGTTTTCAAGGTGTACGTTGGTTGCTCTAAACACAGTTGCGTACATACGCAAGTTGCATTAACTGAAGTAATGTATATAAATCTATTTATTGGAAATGAAAAATTGTTAAGTTTCTAATACTGATTCACCCCACCCCCCCCCTCTCAGTATTATTCCCAACATTTCATCTTTTCATCTAGAGGTAATGCTTTGGATAATTTAATAAGCTTAGGTTTTTCTTCTGTTCCTATGTTACAATCTTCTATGTCTGATCTTAAGGGCTCCATTTTTGGTTTTCTAGCTACATCATTTGAATCAAACAAATCAACTAATGGGACTAATCCCTTAGGCAAAAAGTAATTTTTAAGGTCTAAAATCTCAGAATTATCATTGATTATTTCTTCTATTTCCACTTTTTCTAAGTTATCTATTTCTACTTTAGTGAATTTAGTGGGTTTATTTACATCTAAAGCATTTATATCTATCTCACTATTTATGATTTTATCTGCTATACAATCAGTATCTAAGTTACAGTTTTGGAATTCTCCCTCAACATTCATGAAATCATAGATTTGAGAATCTTGTGAAAAAATCTGCTAATATTTCAGATTATTAGGTATAACAGGTATGTGTCTTATTTCTACAGTGCACTGGTGGTTGGGCTCAAAAGGTAATCTACAAGTGCTAGCAAAAGTAGCCAAGCTGTGAGCTTGCATGTTCTGTTTCCTAGGAATAACAACAAAATATGTTTCAAGAAGTTCCTTAATCAGATCTAGAACAATTTCTCTGTATTGGCTAAGTCTAGGATTATTCATAGAATACTCTCCTTTAATTTGTTTTATGATCAATTCTGAGTCTCCCATGATAGAAACTCTCTTGGCTCCAAGTTTTCTTATAATTTGCAGTCCTAAGATTAAAGCTTCATACTCCACCATGTTGTTTGTGCATTTAAAGTTTAATCTAAAGGCATGACCTTAAAAATGATTATTTTCCATGTTATGAATCCAATCTCTTGCACCCACTCCCAATCTATTTACACAACCATAAAAATCTAAATGCCATAGAGACTCATGTGTTATGTGGTGCTTTGTAATTTTCTTCTACAACTATGATTTCATTTTTTCCATTTTTTGGATTATACAAGATAAATGAGTCCATATCCGAATGCATGGAGTATATAGGGTAATTCTATGGTTTTTATTAACTACTTACCATGTACTTCATTACAGTTTCTCTGTAAAGTTGTTTAAGTTGACCAAATACTGAAATTTTGGCATATGACATGTCTAAGTGTAGAGATCCCTACAATTTTTCTCCCCATGAGCGAGATAATAACATTCCATACTTTGGAGGGATATCAACAACTACAATATCCATGACAATACTTTTACCTGGGTATTGAACTAAGGTGACACACAAGTCTTTTATTAGGCCCATGCATTTAACTTTACTAGAACCAAAAGAGAAAAGATCTTTGTATGGTCTGGATATATCTAAATCCATTGTTTCCATAATGGCTTTAGGCATTAAATTGTGAGATGCTCCTGAATCTAACATAGCATTGTGCAAGATTTGATCAGGAATAGTCAAGCTAATGTAGAATGGAGGAACACCACTTTGTTCATGTTTTCCATTGACCTCAGGACCAAATATTAATTCTGGTTGGTCATCATTTAGATTAACAGAGTCTTCTCCTTCATCTATATTTCATGTTTCAGTGATTTGGGATTTGTAGGAGTCATTTTCTATCAATTCTGTTAAAGGAACTGTTATTTTCAATTTGGAAATTTTAGTTTGGATATTAAATGGAGTCTATGTTTTGCCTAACTGAATGTTTTCCTCCTTAGCAATTGGAGTTTGTGTGGCCTTTTCTTTCTTGTCTTTAGTTGGTGATTCAGTTTCTATTTGGGTCTCAACTGTTTTATTGTTTTTAATTTTTTGATTTGGAATAGTTTTGGAAGTAGTTGAAACTTTAACAACATTTGAAGCTTGAGTATAAGTTGGTTTTGGGACATATTTTGAAGTTTTGACAGTAGCAGATGTTTTAGGATTAGTTGATGTTTTAACAACAATATCTGTAATTTACACAATTTTTGGACTGGCTACAATGTTTGGAATGGAAGTTTTTTGGGCTTCTTTAGAGAGAATTTGCAGCACTTTGGTTGTAGGAGCTCTTACTGTTTTCTTGGTCTAAGTTTGGACACTTTTATTAGTAGGAGCTTTTGTATTGTTCTTACTCCTAAGGTTATATTGCTTGTGAACTTCATTAATGGCTAATTCATAACCTTGTTTATAATCAAAGGAATCTCCAAATTATAACTATAATTGTTGTAACATGCATAATTCTTATTATTCTTGGGTAAGAAAAATAGTATTACCATCATTTGTTCCTATGAAGTTAATATGAGCATCTTCCTCTTCTTCATTTAGGTGAGAACTGTCAGCATAGTTTTCTTGGAAAGGTGGTCTAATCTGTTGATGAGGTTGCCCTTCTCTGGATTTACCAATGTTGGAATTCTTCCTAAAGTTTGGATTTCTTATTTGAGGACCTTGTTGTTGATTATCCCATTGTGGTTTTCTTTTCATAATTTCTAATCTATCCATCATTTTTTCCATGGTTTTTGCCAAAGTATCTATTCTTCTATCAAATGCAGATGGTTCTTCCTTAATGGCTACTCTTTTTTCATTTCTCATCCTAGCTCTTTTAGCTAATAGGTTGGCTTCTACACTAGCAACACTACTTTGCATTTGTTCCAATTTTTTAGGGTTTCTTTCTCTTAATTGGTAAGACATCTTAGTGTCAAAACCATCAAGAAATTTGATTAGTCCCAAGTCTGGTGGAGGTTTGATATTTGCATGGATTGCATTATAGATACTATAACACCTAGTATAATAGTCCTGAACGGATTCATTAGGAGCTCTTCTAACATTTTCATATTCAGACAATATTTGTAAAGGGTTTTTCTTTCTTTCCCATCTATTGATAAACAATCTATGGAATGCAGCTAAATCAGCAATATGATTAGTAGGTAAACCTTTAAATCATTTTTTGATGTCTCCTGCTAGTGTTTGGGAAAATAATCTCATTTGCACATTAGACTCATCAATTTCATGTAACTCAAAATAATCAGTCATTTTACGCACATGTTGTTGAGCAATATACTGACCAGTAGCATCAAACAGAAAGATTTTACTCCGGTAGTCTTGGGGCATGGCATGTAATTGCACTGGTAAGACCAAACATGCATATCTGTCTGCCATGGCTAAGGCTTTGGTTTGAATGGGGGGTAAAGTAATGGTGTTTGAAGAAGAACTTGAAATGGTTGTAACTGAACTAGATGAATTTGAGATGTTTGGTTGGAGAGGAAGTTGAGGTATGAATGGTCTTGGGGAATGAATTGTGGTGGACATTATAAGTGAAGTGGTAGTAAATGAAGTTGTATTTATAGTTTTTGAAGACTCCATAGAAATTTCAGGGGTAGCAGTAGTGAGGGTAGCTAATTCAACTGATTGTTGAAGATAGGCTTCGTCTATATGCCTTATCAATGTTAAGGTTAAAGCTTCTAGTTTGTTAAAAGTATCCAAAACATGTTGATCTAAATCAAGATGTATAGAAACATTCTTTGATTCAATAAATTGAATAAAATTGGTGTCTATTACAGTATCATGAATTGAATTTTCAGATTTGGTACGAAACAAAGAAAGCTCAAATGGTAAATCAAATTGAATATCCTCTAAACTTGATAACTCTTTAGGAAGTGAATTTTCTTTAACTAACTAACTAATAATTCCTTGGCTTTCTACCTTTTTTGGTTTTCTTAAAATTCTGTCAGGATCATCAATTATTATAACAGGGTTTGGATTTGGATGTGCCCTGGTATAATGTGTTCTTTTGGAAGCCAGAATTTTAATTTTTTAACCGAAACTTTTTAACAACCATAAAATGACCTTAAGTTGTAGAGATGAGAATTAAGGTTTCCTTTAAGGTTTATTATACTGAGGACTGTCCCCAGTATGGTCACCACTATGTTATCACTCCAATAATTTCCCTAGGGTTGTTATATTGTGTTTAAGAAATATCAGAGGTAACTATCAAACCCACTTTTGAGATCAGGATCTAGCCTTCCTAATGCTCAGAGAGGGCTCTCTCTTTATAATTTAACTTTGTTGTGTTGAAAATGTAACAAGATGATGGAGCTTAGTGAAAAGAAGTCGCATTCACTAAGTGGGACCGCAGGCTATTTTTGGCACAAAGTCTATTTTTAGACTATGTCTATTTTTAGACATATGGACAGAGTCTACTTTTAGACTGCTGGGCTAAAAATAGAACAGTCGAATATTATTAGCTCTTAATAATATTTGGACTATAAACATTATCTTATTCTCTTGGAACACTTCAGTTCGAGCTACAGATGTGGCACATGCAACTGCTAGAAGGAAATAAGCTTTTCTAATGGGTTAGCTGAGCTATTGCATGATGGACTTCAGTTAGAACTCAAGTGATTGAGTTTGGTGGAGTTGATTGAGGAGTTGATGGAGTTGTGTTCAGTTTGACTTAGTTGAACTAGTTGTATTTAGTCTAACTAACAAATACACTAGTGATGAGTGGTGTGAATTAATTATTAATTAATTCACTAATTATTAACTCATAAATCAACCAAAGAATACATCAGTTAACTCAGTGCATGGACAGTTCAGTGGAGACAAGT
>APFE030640161.1:0-10842 GCA_000404065.3 Pinus taeda
GCCTTCTTCATCTTGTTACATTTTCTCGCAAGAGGGGCAGAGGAAATCATTAGTTAGTTGGTTAATTTCATTGTATATGACTCATAATATGAGAGGCAGAGGAAATCATTAGTTAGTTGGTTAATTTCATTGTATATGACTCATAATATGAGATACATTATTATATTTTTTGTTGATATGTTAAGGTTGTGTCAGGACTCGGGATTCAAGACATGATTCACTGTTATGTGTGATGTAGCACTAGACATATTACACATTTTATATATTAATTCTCTTTTCATATTTATGTGTCAATGCATTTATTTTATGTTGTGGATGCTTTAGATACTAAAAATTTAAAAAAATGAACAACAACAACAACAAAATTGTATGTTTTAATTTTGCCATTTTTTTGCTGATTTTTACCAATTTTATCCATTTTTCATGATTTTTGTTGATTTTTACCAATTTTATCCATTTTTTACGATTTTTTTCTGATTTCAGACCCTCGCCGATTTAATCTCGATCACAATTATCGCAACATCACATCATAAACAACTCCACCATTTACTTAGAAACAATGTTGCAAACATCGGCATTGAGATAAAATCAGCAAGGATCCGGAAAACCAAAAAATCACAAAAATCAAGAAAACATCGGTAAAAATAAGCAAAGATTGGCAAAATTAAGATACCAGCAAAAAATCAGACATTGCTTGGCCAAAAATCGTGATTTTGCAATTTTTTTGAGGATAAAATCGGGATGTTTGCAACACTGCTTAGAACTATATGATTCATCCCCAAGTATTGTATCTTTGTCGTGAATTACAAGACGATACTCTAAAATAACTGCTGTGGGGTAGAGCAGATTAGTCCATCATTTTCATCTCAAAGTAAACTACACATTTCTAGCCACAATTGCTCTCTCCAGGCAGCGGAATCATCCTCTATGAATTTCACCTTCCTCTTTCTTGAGATTTAGCAGTAGACACAAGTGCCTTTCATTTTCATTTACCCCAGTTTCTGATATAGTTGGCCCTTCCACGAAGACAAGATTTTCAGAAGAGGATAACTGCAATAACCTCCTTTCTTCCTCATCACTAACATCTGATGCCAGGTCAGTGCCATATGAAGCAATATCCATTGATTCCTGTGCATTTTCACCCTTTAAGATTGCTGCTCACTGACCTGCATTGCTGCCAGTTGATGTTGAACCCTTCCCAACTAGAACAAACTAATATTACATAGATGTACCTTTTAGAACATTCGAATTCATGTTGTCTATTAGAACTGGAGACTAGAGAGGGACTCATATCTGGAAGACTTCACTGTTAGTCACACTTTAAAGGATAGTAGTTGACAGGCATGCAAGCTCTGGAAAATCATTGTTTGTAGGATTTGGCCTGAAATTTGGCTAGATGGCTTGTTGTCCAGTAATCACTACAGGAGCATCATCCCATGCTTTTGAGACAGTATGTGTTTGCTCTAGCAGTACTCTGACCAAAGAATCTCTAGAACACAGATTTGGGTGATTTGTTTCCTCAGCTCTTCTCCATCAGCTGTTGTAACAGGGACTGAACCAGGATGGTCAGCCAAGTAATGTCTATCATCGCGAAGATCTAATTTGGTTCAAAATCTCCCATTTCAGGTATGACGAAGGGCGATAACAATGATAAGAAATGAAGGAGGAGCTGAGACAGGCATTCATTGAGCATGTTGTCAAAGTCACATTGATCTTGTGCCACATTTCGGTTTTTCATGCGTTTCAGGGGGCATCCCTAGCTGTTTTGGAAACCATCAAGCGGGGTGGGAGGGTGGCGGGGCCAGACCCAATTTCTGACTGTCGTGCCACCCAAATGAAAACTCTGTAACATACCCTTTATACCACCTTTTTTATGGAAGAATCACAAACAATGCTTTGGTGAACCTGAGATGCAATCTGACATGAGGCTCATGTTCAAGTTTACTGGTGTAGAAGAGCTTAACCCATAACAACTGATCCTCGTGTTCATGGCCATCCATTGGATCATCCTCTTCATATATGTTACTGTGTGGACTCGCTAGATGAGGAAAAGACCTTCAACAAAAACACCTCATCATGTCAATGTAGCCAATCTACAAATTCCAAGAAAGGGACTTCATTCCCCACAATGGCGCCAAAATGTTACCTCCAAGATCCACACACAAGATAAGTCCGATGACCAATTCAAACCCTAGGGCAACTTGAAGACATCACCCACTATCAGCTTGATAGTCATACTCCTTAGTGTTAAAATTTGGGTACCAGAGGACAAGTGGTTCGATCTTGGGGCTAGGGAAAAGTGTCCAAATTTATCTTTTACTTTTCTCCTAAAGTGACTTTATAAGCGGTAAAGTCAATTTAATTTAAAAGTGACTTTATAAGTGGTAAAGTTACATTCTAATTTAAAGGTGACTTTATTAAAATCAATGAAGAATTAGAAAGTGAAAAAATGACTATGGAAATAAAAGGCTAAGTAGGTCTTTATTTAAGTGGGTGAGTTAAAAAATAGAAAGTGAGAATTAAATGCACATTTATTCTCATCCCTAGATCTAAATGAATCTCAGTCACTAAATCTTAGGGTAACCCAAAAAGTCATTTAGAAAATAAAAAGAGAAGAGAAGAGGAAAAGATCAATTCGTTTTCTCATGAGCATTTGAGGGAAAGAGAAGAGAGCAAAGAGAAAATTTCTGAGCAGTGAGGAAATGAAAGAGAGCAGCAAGAATACATTTCAGCGAATCTGGATAGCAGCATTTATTGGCAGGCATCCCAAGGCAAAACCGTACAGCAAGAGAAAGACACAGAAATTGAGGAAGAGGGACAGCAGCGAGGGCACGAATTTTGAGGCAAATTTGGGCATGAATTTCGAGGCAATTGTACTGTTGAAATCCATACAGTCCATACAATATGTACATCATGTTTTGGGCACATTTTTCGAGACAGGTCGTACAACATTTAATGTTGTTTTATTGCTGTAAAAATTTCTGTTTTGATTGTTCACTGATTGGCACGATTTTCGAGGTGGAGTTCAAGCACGAAAATTGAGATAAGTTGTAATTTGTGGTTGCTGGAATTTTTACTGTGTATTTTAGTTTCTCTGTAAAAGCATTTTCAGAAACAAAGAAGAGCTCTCAAACTGGTTTTCTCCAAGAGCAGGGTCACATTGACCAAAAATCACCGTGTTATTTTCTGTGTGTGATTGTCATAATTTTGCTGTGTTTTATTTCTGCAATTTCAGCAGTTTTGAAATCTCTAAAATAGTGTTTTTCAGAAAAATATTATCATTTCCAGATTTTAGAATTTTTATCGTGCTTGGATTTAAAACTAAATGCATGGAGTGATAAGGAAAACTGATAATCGTTGCGGGGGTTGAAATTTCTTCATGGTATTGGAGCTTGGTTCGCTGAAAAGTGCAGTTTGGGACAGTGAAGTGAAAATTACAAGAAGCTGATTTTTACACAGAAAATAAAAACCTTTACCACATATTTGAAAATTTCAGTTTGGTAGGGCAGTGACACATGTCTTTGGGTTTGAGAGTTGAAGATAGGTTGGATGGGCAGAACAACTACAGTGCATGGAAGGAGAGAAACCAGAGCATCTTTGAGGAAGAAGAAGTCTGGGGCAATATGGTAAATACCACACAGAACCTAGTAATAGAACCTGCTGACCTTGTATAGTTGGTAGAGTTCAACAAAAAGAATGCTAAGGCAAAAAAGATTGATTCTGGAATGAATCAAAGACCATGTCATTCCTCATGCGAGAGGAAAGACTTTTTTATGCACATGAAATGTGGACAGCCTTGACCAGTCTTTACCAGAGCTCAAATGAAAACAGAAAAATGGTACTAAAGGAGAAATTGAAGGCCATTAAAATGGCTAAGATTAACAGTGTTACAGCATACCTCACAAAAATCACTTCAGTGAGAGATGAGTTGGCATTCGTAGGTGAGATCATTGCACCCACTGAGTTGGTGAGGATTGCTTTGAATGGTCTTCCCAAGGCTTGGGAGAATTTTGTGGATGGCATTGTTGCACGGGAAAACCTTCCCGATTGGGAGAGGTTGTGGGATGATTGCATTCAGAATGAGATTAGAAAGAACCATCTTGGGGCAGCCAAATAGGTGGAGGAGATGACAATGTGGCATTGTTAGCAAGAGGCAAGAAGGGCAGAGCAAAGAAGCAAGCTTCCAACAGTGGAGGCAAAGGCAAAGGTAAAGGTAAGCAGCAAAACAAGAATTACTATTCCAAAGTCAAATGTTGGAATTGTCAAAAGTTGGGACACTATGTTGTTGTGTGTCCAGAGAAGAAGAACAAGAAAGGGAAAGACAAACCCATGGTAGCTTCTACAGAGATAGAGCGCTTCTCAGAGAGCTTGGATCGGGAGTTTGGGTTCATAGCTTGTGAGGCCACTAGTGTAGGATCACCTGCCATACAGGTTCAGAGGGAGTGTGCATTCCCCGCTACTAGCAGAGCATCTTCTAAAATTTGGTATGTTGACAGTATTGCTTCCCGCCACATGACAGGAGTCAAAGAGTACTTCTCAGAGCTTTTAGAGGGTGATACTAATATGGAGGTAATACATGGTGATGACATCATTGTTAGAGTAGTCGGTGTGGGAACATTGACATTTGATAGGGGATTCAAACCTCCCTTGAAAGTGTCAGATGTTCTATATGTGCCTGGAATGAAGAAGACCTGATATATGTCTCAGCACTTGAGGACAGACGGTATGATGTGTTGTTCAAGAGAGGGCAAGTGCTTATATATCTTAGGGGAACTCCAGCTTCTTCAGCTAGAGAGATTGGTGTGTGCCATGCCAAGGTGTACAAATTCTCATTCCAGCCCCTGATGGCATTGAGTAGCAGCACCCGAGACAGGACCGACAGCAGATCTAGCAGTTCAGAGTTGTGTGAGATTTGGCACCGCAGGATGGGGCACATGTATCATGGGGCCTTGAGTACATTGCAGGAGATCACCACTGGTGTGCTAGATTTCAGTTCTGATAACCTTGATGTATGTAGAGGATGTACTATGGGGAAGTTTGCCAGATCCCCTTTTTCCAAGCAATGACACAGAGCGACCGGATCCTTGACTTGATTCATACCGATGTGAGTGGTCGGATGTCTCATGTATCCTTGAGTGGCTATGAGTACTATGTTCTATTCATTGATGGCCACTCCAGGAAGACCTGGATTTATTTCTTGAAGACCAAGAGTGAGGTCTTCAAGAGGTTTCAAGAGTTCAAAGCTCTTGTGGAGACCCAGACAGGTAGGAAGATCAAGGTCCTCAGGTCGGACAATAGAGGGGAGTATACCCTTGGTAAGTTTGTAGATTTTTGTGCTGAGGCAGGCATTAGGAGGGAGTTCATAGTTCCTTACTACCCCCAGCAGAATGGGGTTGCAGAGAGGAAGAACAGATCCATTGCAGGGGCTGCCAAAGCCATGCTTCATGATCAGGGGTTACCTTTATTTTTGTGGGCAGAGGCCTGCAACACTGCTGCGCACTTGCAGAACAGGAGTCCACATCGTGCCTTGGGGAATGTGACTCCGAAGGAGGCTTTTTCTGGGAAGAATCTTGATGTTGGGCACTTTCAGATCTTTGGGTGCCTTACATATTCCTATGTCCAAGGAGAACAGGACCAAGCTAGAGCCCACTGCAGAAAAGGGCATCTTTGTGGGTTATAGCGAGGCCTCGAAAGCTTATCGGATTTTTATTCCTGCACAGGGGAAAGTGGTTGTCAAGCTAGATGTGAAGTTCGAGGAGGAGAGAGCTTTCAGGAGGTCACAAGAGTTAGAGTATCCGGAGTCACCAAACCCTCAGGAGCAGCTGAGTCAGTCATAGGGATCCAGTGGTCAGGGATCAAGAGGTACAATGATTACAATGTCAGATCCATCAGCGAGCAATGGCTTTCAGAGTCAGGTGGGTGCTTCTTCGGGCAGCACGCAGGGCAGTCCACAGAGCAGGTCACAAGGTAGTCCACTAATGGACAGTTCGCATGGTATTTCATCATCTATAAGCACAGATTCAGGCATGTGGTCAGTTGGCAGACCTTCGTTCAGGCTTCTGATGATGATGAGGATTCTTTCACTCCGGTGGGAGAAGTATGTTCAGGGAAGAGGAAGTCCAAGTGGCTTCAAGATACCTTGCGTGAGGCCACATCAATTACTAGGCCAAAGAGACAGGTTAGAGAGAATAAACCAACTGAGTTGTTCTATAGTTACATGGCATTGGTAACAAGCATTGTTGACTCTAAGCCTTCTAGTTATGAGGAGGCAGCCAGCCAACAGGTCTAGAGAGAGGCCATGATGGAGGAGTATTCTTCTATTATGAAGAACGATGTTTGGGAGGTAGTGTCAAAGCCTGAAGGTAAAACAGTTGTTACTTCCAGATGGCTCTACAAGATAAAGCATGTTGCAGATGGCAACATCGAGAAGTTCAAGGCTCAATTTGTGGTGAAAGGGTTCTCACAGGTGGAGGGAGTTGGCTATGAGGAGACCTTCGCTCCCGTAGCTCGGTATACATCTATTCGCTCCATTATATAAATTGCAGCAGAGATGGGTTGGAAGATCCACTAGATAGATGTGAAGACCGCATTTCTCAATGGCTTCATTCAGGAGGAGGTTTATATTGAGTAGTTGCAGGGCTTTGAGGTGCATGGGAAGGAGTCCCATGTATGCAGATTGAAAAAGGCACTCTATGGCCTGAAGCAAGCTCCTAGAGCTTGGTACTCGAGGATTGATACATACTTGCAGCAGTTGGGTTTCACAAAGAGTGAGGCATATCTGAACCTATACTTCATTGTGGTGGGTGAGGAGCCTCTCATTCTAGTGTTGTATGTTGATGACTTGATCATCACTGGTGCAGAGAGACTCATTGAGGGCTGCAAGAGAGATCTTGCTTCAGAGTTTGATATGAAGGATATCTTCTTGATGCATTATTTTCTGGGATTGGAGGTGTGGCAGGAGGAGGGGCATTTCTTCCTGGGACAAGGGTAGTACATTGTAGATATTCTTAGCAGATTTCACATGAGGGACTGCAAACCCATGTCTACACCTATGATCACTAACTAGAAGAAGCTTCACGCTTCTAATTACGAGTTGGTGGATCCTACTCTATACAGACAGTTGATTGGTTGTTTGATGTATTTGGTCAAAACTCAACCAGATATATGTTTTGCAGTTAACACTATGAATCAGTTCATGTGTGAGCCCAGGAGAGTGCACTAGGTGGCTGCAAAACACATTCTTCGTTACTTGCAGGGGACTGTGGATTTTGGTCTGGATTATAGACAGGGTGATGGAGTGAGACTGGCATGGTACACGGATTCAGATTGGACAGGTTGCGCTTCAGATAGAAAGAGTACTTCCGGTGCTGTTTTGAGTTGGGTTCGGCTGTTGTGGCGTGAATCAGCCGGAAACAACAGTCAGTTGCCTTGAGCTCAGTTGAGGCAAAGTATATGGTTGCTAGTTTGGCTAGTTGTGAGGTCATATGGCTTCACAAGATGTTGTTTGGTCTATTTGGTCAAGCATTGAGACCTTCAGTAATTTATTGTGATCATTAGAGTTGCATAAAACTCACCGAGAATCCAGTTTTTCATGACAGGTCAAAGCATATTGAGATCAGGTATCACTTCATTAGAGACTATGTCCAAAAGGGCGCTGTCAAGCTTGAGTACATTTCCACAAATGAGCAGGTAGCGGACATTTTCACCAAAGCCTTACCACGGGGCAAGCATGTCTACTTCAAAGACAAAATGGGAGTGGTGAGGAACACTTTCCTCAGTAAAAGGGAGTGTTAAAATTTGGGTACCAAAGGACAAGTGGTTCCCTAATGCTTTGATCTTTGGCCTAGGGAAAAGTGTCCAAATTTATTTTTTACTTTTCTCCTAAAGTGATTTTATAAGTGGTAAAGTCAATTTAATTTAAAAGTGACTTTATAAGTGGTAAAATTACATTCTAATTTAAAAGAGACTTTATAAGTGTTAAAGTTACATTCTAATTTAAAGGTGACTTTATTAAAGTCAATGAAAAATTAGAAAGTGAAAAAGTGACTATGGAAATAAAAGGCTAAGTAGGTCTTTATTTAAGTGGGTGAGTTAAAAAATAGAAAGTGAGAATTAAATGCACATTTATTCTCATCCCCAGATCTAAATGAATCTCAGCCATTAGATCTCAGGGTAACTCAAAAGGTCATTTAGAAAATAAAAAGAGAAGAGAAGAGGAAAAGATCAATTCATTCTTTCATGAGCATTTGAGAGAAAGAGAAGAGAGAGCAAGGAGAAAATTTATGAGCAGTGAAGAAGTGAAGGAGAGTAGCAAGAATACATTTCAACAAATCTGGACAGCAGCGTTTATTGGCATGCATCCCAAGACAAAACTGTACAGTAGGAGAAAGGCACAGAAATCGCAGAGGGAGAGCACAGAAATTGAGAGGGACAGCAGAAAGGGCACAAATTTTGAGGCAGATTTGGGCATGAATTTCGATGCAGTGGTACTGTTGAAATCCGTACAGTCCGTACAACAAGTCATGGGCACATTTCTCAAGGTAAGTCATACAACATTAATGATATTTTATTGCTGTAAAAATTTCTATTTTGGTTGTTTGCTGATTGGCACGATTTTCGAGGTGGAGTTCAAGCACAAAAATAGAGATAAGTTGTAATTTGTGGTTGCTGGAATTTTTATTGTGTATTTCAGTTTCTCTGTAAAAGCATTTTCAGAAATAAAGAAGAGCTCTTAAACTGGTTTTCCCCAAGAGTTGTAGGGGGTTTTTCCAAGGTCACATTGACCAAAAATCACTGTATTATTTTCTGTGTGTGGCTGTCATAATTTTGCTGTGTTTTATTTCTGCAATTTCAGCAGAGTTGTGAAATCTCTAAATTTGTGTTTTCATAAAAATATTATCCTTTCCAATTTTTTAAATTTTTATCATGCTTGGATTTAAAACTAAATGTAAAAATTTCTGTTTTCCCACCCCGGTTTTCAGTTTCTCCTTATTTCTCCCATGTAGTTAAATGCCCTTTCCCATAAACATACATTCAACAGGCTGGAAAAAATAAATTTGCTGAAAACACAAATTCTAGAAAATTTACAGAATGCTGAAAATTGCAGAAATAAAAATCAGCAGTAATAAACAGCCATTAAAACACATTAAAACACTGATATTTTTGGTCAACGTGACCCTGGAAAAACCCCCTACAACTTTTGGGGAAAACCAGTTTAAGAGCTTTTCTTTATTTCTGAAAAAAAAAATTTTACAGTAAGAGAAATATTCAGCAAAAATCAGCAAGCAAACTTTTACAACTTATTTCAGCCTTGCTGAAAAACTGCCCCGCTGAAACTTCGTTGTTGTTACTCCGCTGCTGAAACTCCGCTGCTGATACTCCGCAACTCACTGTCCAGAAATCTCCCTTGCTCTCTTGCTCTCCTTCTCTCAATCTGCTCATGAAAGAATTGAATCGAATGTGATATTTTCCTCCTTTTCCTCCCTTAATATAACTCCAAGTGACTTTTGGGTGATCCAAGTGACTTTTGGGTGATCTCTAAATCCAATGGCTGAAATAGATTTAGATCAATGGCTGAGATTAAATGCACATTTAAATCTCACTTTCTATTTTTTAATTCACCCACTTTAATAAAGACCCACTTAGTCATTTATTTCCAAAGTCACTTTTTCCTTTCTAATTTTTCATTGACTTTATAAAAGTCACTTTAAAATTAGACTTATTAACTTTATCACTTAAAGTCACTTTTAAATTAGATTTTAACTTTATAAAAATTATAAAGTCACTTTAGGAGAAAAATTAAAATCTTTTGGATACTTTTCCCTAGGCCAAAGATCAAAGCCTAAGGGAACCACCTGTCCTCCGGTACCAAATTTCAACACTCCCTCTTACCGAGGAAGGTGTTCCTCACCACACCCATCTTGTTTCTGAAGTAAACATGCTTGCCCCGTGGTAAGGCTTTGGTAAGAATGTCTGCTACCTGCTCATCAGTGGAAATATACTCAAGCTTCACAGCTCCCTTCTGAACATAGTCTCTGATGAAATGATATCTGATCCCGATATGCTTTGACCTGTCATGAAATACTGGATTCTCCGTGAGTTTAATGCAACTCTGATTATCACAGTAAATCACTGAAGGTCTCAACGGCTGACCAAATAAGCCAAACAACATCTTGCGAAGCCAGATGGCCTCACAACTAGCTAGACTGGCTGCCATATACTCTGCTTCTGCTGAACTCAGTGCTACTGACTGCTGCTTCCGGCTGAACCATGACACTACTGCTGAACCCAACCCAAAACAGCACCCTGAAGTGCTCTTCCTATCAGAAGCACAACCTGCCCAATCAGAATCAGTGTATCCTACCAATCTCACTCCATCTCCCTGCCTGTAGTCCAGACCATAATCCACTGTCCCCTGCAAGTACCGCAAAATGTGTTTTGCAGCCACCCAGTGAACCTTCCTAGGCTCACACATAAACTGACTCATCGTGTTGACTGCAAAAAAGATATCTGGTCTAGTGTTGACCAAATACATCAAGGAACCAATCAGCTTCCTGTACAATGTGGGATCCACCAACTCGGAATCCGAAGCATGAAGCTTCTTCCAGTTGTTGATCATCGGTGTCGACATGCGTCTACAATCCTCCATGTGGAATCTTCTAAGGATGTCCACAATATACTTCCCCTACCCCAGGAAGAAATGCCCCTCCTCCTGCCACACCTCCAAACCCAAAAAGTAATGCATCAAGCCATTGTCCTTCATCTCAAACTCTGTCGCAAGATCTCTCTTGCAGTGCTCTATGAGTCTCTCTGCACCTGTAATGACCAAGTCATCCACATACA
>APFE030640165.1:0-16868 GCA_000404065.3 Pinus taeda
GCTAATTTGTGAATGAATCATCTAGAAGAAGGTAGATAAGTGCCATGTTACCTTACATACATCAAATTACATCATGTTGGGTCAAAAATTACATCAAAGAGTGAAATTGGTGAAAACTAGCGGAATCCTTCAGCTGAAGGTGAAAAACTGGGCCAAAAACTATATGCGTAGCGCCCTTGATCCCTATGCGTAGCGCACATTTGAGCCTGTTTTTGAGGCACTTCTCGACATCCAAAGTGATCTCATGATAGCTCGTTGGAAAGCCCTGGATGTCTACTTTCCAACCCAAGTGGAATTTCCCAATTTGGAGCTCATTGGCCCCCTCAAAACTGAATTCTCCCAGAGGTACTTCCTGCAGTTGGAAAAGGTGGCAGCAAGGTGGTTTTCATGATGTTTTTGGACATTTTGACCATCTAGATCTCAATGAAATGCTTCGGCAATCGCTGAACGTGTGTATTTTTTCAAGAAAAATCCAAAACTACAAGCCATTTGTTATTTGGACCTCCCAATCTTCAGGGTAGTGCGCTGCGCGCTACTCGTTGAGCCAAAAAACCTATTTTGCAAGCCAAAAATTTCGAAAAGACAAAATTTTCTCCGAATTTGCCCAAATTTGGAGTGAAGAACCTCCATCATGTGTTATGCTCAGCCAACGAAGCTTCGGCCAAAACTCGAAGTGGATCCGACCTCTTCCGCCGTTTTAGTGCTTGGCTCAACCTCTTTTTCAACATCTTCACTCTTGCTTTGTTGACATGCATGCGAGCCCAATAATGATGTTTCATGTGTTGGAGCATATCTTTATCTCTATTAGCCTTTGCCAACAACTTCTCTAAGTGAATGTTGACCCTCTCGAGCCAAGTCTCCCGGATAAATTGAATCTGTGTCTGATATGGATTTGGTATCAAGATGTCTGTGATATGTATAGTGATATAGGTGTGGTGGAGCCAAACTTCAATGCATACTCAAAACTCTTCTATGTTTACCAAAGCACCACACAAGCTAAGCCATAATGATAATGCTCTGTTTTCAATGAATTGGCACAAAACGGTCACTGCTTGACAAATGAACAAAATATAATGTGTGCCCTTTGAAATGTTGACTAGGGTTTACAAATGAGCATGGAGCTGGTTTTCATCAAGGAAAGGCAGAAAAATCTTCACCAATTACTCATACGTCCTTTAATACCCTTTAAAAAGATTTTGATAGGGGCCTAGGGTTTCATTTGATTTCTTACACCCAACACATCACCTCCTCTTCTTCAAACACACTATAAACAATATCAAATTGATTGAATCAGTCAAAGAACACCTACTTGCATCTTTGGAGGTGATTAGACACGATCTGGGCGCATAACTTTGATGCTGGAATGAGTGCGTAGCGCACAGTTTCAATGCGTAGCGCACGGCCTGATGCGTAGCGCCTTTATTTTTTTGCACTGGCCAGTGAGGCCCAGTGCGTAGCACACACCTGTATGCATAGGTCACGGCCTGTTGCTTAGCGCCTATGTATTTTTACAAAGGCCGCACTCGCCCAATGCGTAGCGCACTGCTCAGTGCGTAGCGCACAGTTTCAATGTGTAGCGCGCACCCAACTACATAGGGAATTTTGCAGGAGGATTATGTAGGCCTTTCCGGTGTCAAAATTGGGTGTAGGATAGCTCGTTGGAAAGGTCTTTGAGTCTGCTTTCCAACCCAGCTGGAATTTTGCAATTTGGAGTTCATTGGGGTTGTCAAAAATCAAATCTCCAAATACTGGTCAAAATGTGCCAAATGAGGCTGCCTCAAGGCAGAGTGCTGTTGCAGTCAACTTTTGAATGCCTTCCTCAATTCCAAATTTCACTCTTGATAACTCATTGGAAATATATTTTTGTCTAGTTATCATTTGACTTATCAAGAAAGTCATTTGGCCAACCATGCTAGGAGAAATCGTTATTTTCCCAAGGTCACTTCAGAGGTGCATTCAATTCTCCTGAGGCAACGGTATTGTTGACATTTCTCTAAAACCATGATACTTGATTAAAATGTGAAGGAGGTTTTTCTTCCTTGGCCTTTTGTGGACAAAAACCTCTCTCAGGTTTCCCAAATTCATATTTTATTGCTCAGAAACATCATTTGAGTAAAACTTATCCCGATGTGTGAAACAAGGGATTTTGTCGAAACGAAGCGAAATGAAGGGGATAAGGGACTTATAAATTCTTGGGGAAATTTTTTGAAGGAGGGAGGGATATTAGGAAGCATGGGAAAGTGGAATCTCAGAGATCGAGTGAGGGGAAGGGGTCCAAAAGGGCAAAACACAGGCCTAGCCTAGAAAATTGCCAAGTTGTGGCAAGAAACTAGGGTTTGTGCAAAAATGAGGAATTTGGGGATCTCAGTGATGGGAAGTGTTTAATAAGGTACATGAAGGATAGGGGAAGGTGTATGAACATCTGGATACAATTTTTGCTAATGATTTGACCGTCCAAGAGAAATTTCCTTCAAAACCCTAGGAGAGGGAAATGGACCTTACCAAGGCACAACTAAAGCATGAACAAGGTGTAAAATGACCCAATGGAACTTAACATGATGATGAAAACCCTTTGAATGATGATAGAATCAGCTGAATAGTGACATAGACTGACATTTCGGCAACTTTGAAAGGAGTGAAATCAAACCCTAGGCCTAATGCCTAGTGACCAAATTTTGCTTGAAGACTAACTGAAATGACAAAATTTGACCTTGACACTCTGAGACCACTTTGTAAGAGCATATTTGATCACTGGAGGAAGGCTGCAAAGACTGACACTAACACATAGCAAAAGAAGTTCGATGGCTAGTTGGATTAACTTCAGGCTCCGTCTGTAGTTTGTAAAACAAACAACAGTAACAAACAAACAAACTATTTGTTCCCCAGTGGAGTCACCATTTTGTTTCCAAGAAAACTAGTGTCTATTCAGATCTGCTAGTCCCACTAAGACGGGTAGCTATCTTAGAAACAAAAACTTCAAAGTAACCTGTGTTTTCCTTTATGGGAGATAGATGAGAGAGAAGCAGAGAGCACCAATGTTAGTCTTTCGCTTGGCTCCTTGCTTGTTTCCTCTATTCTTTGATAGAGCTTCGCCACTCCTTTGTTGCTTGTCCCGCTTCAAAGAACACCTGTAGAGTCAAAGAAGCAAAATACCATTAAAGCATAGAGATCTATGATACCATAAACAATGTAGAATCAAATGTACATTAACCATATAAATGCACACACAAATACAAGATTCATAAATATACACGTATATGGAGGAAAAATGAAATAACTTTATTTATAGAAGTAGTAGAAGAGAGGATTACAACCTAGCTACCTATTCTAGCACCATCCTCCAAGCATGAAAGCCCTCTTCACCTCATGAAAAGCTAGATCACCTAACCATACAATGCTTTACAAAGAAACCAACAACACTTCCTTACAAAGTACAAAATTCCAGCCTTTGGATCTCGAGGATGAGGGATCCATATATAGATATTTGTAGGGGGGTGAGTTAGCTTCTGGGATTTTGATTAGTGTCATTTCAATAATAGTTCTTGGTTCCACTTGGAGATTTCGTGATCTCTTACTCATCCCTGGGTGAATTCAGAGAGGCAAGTGTCATATGAGTAGTTTTTAGAAGATTCTCTGAGTTTCCACATAGAAAACTGCCTCTGCCATTTGTCTACTCTCACTCATCACACCCTATATAAGGGATTTTCAGTATGCATCGCACCCTTTGTGTGTAACAAGTGAGATGCATCGCACCCTCAGCATGGAGCAGTTTGTATGGTCCAGTTTTGACCAGTTCTGAGTAGTGTCTTAGGGAGAACTTCTGGGAAATGATGTAATCAGTTAACCTTGATCCTTTAGGGTTCGAAACAACACTTTTAGGGGTTTGATATCCCTTGGTTTATCGACATATGTGATTGGGGTTGCAGTGCCCAAATATGTCTATAACAATGTTGGTTGTCTATTGTTGGAGTGGGTGCACCAAGTTGGTTGTGGCCAACATTTCTCATTTTAGTCAAAGAGTGGGTGCTCCATTGCTAGTGGTTGCTAGATGATGTAATGCAAATGCTAATATTTTGAAGCAATAGATAATAAGAAGCAACAACAGATAATTCAGTGGTTTTTTCCCCTGGAGGGGGGTTTTTCCACCTAAAATCAAAGTGTCTACATGTGATGATTGTTTGTGTTTTACATGTGCATATGAATGGTCTTGTTACATATTTTTGAAGTGAATCTCTGAATAAGTTTTAATTGCATAAATTTTATAATATTTTCATAATATTGATTCACCCCTCTCTCAGTATTACTTATGTTTAACACAAGGTTACTTAGGGTCCAAGATCCTACTTTCTAGGGACTTTGGAGGGAAAGAAACTTTGTATTCAAGGAGGATACCCCTAATATATTTTGTATAAATAAAGGGCTTGAGTAGCCCATTGGGAGTTTATTTTAGAAGATAAAAATCAAGAGTATTCAAATGAAGGCATTTGCCTAGAATTCCACTCTTCTAATATTATATGTACGCGCACATTTTTTGATCAATGAAAATCATTTTTGGTACCTAAACCCTTCTCTCTTTAGGGATATGATCGCCCTTGAGCTAGGGCCCATTGTAGGTGCTCAATACCCTTCTTTGTACTTTTATTTTTAATGCATCAGTTTAGCTAGTTATTTCTGTAATTTTATTTTTAAATATTGTCTTATGCAAGGTTAATAAATCAGTTTCTTATAAGCCTTTTTCTTTACATGTTGTTTTAGTGAATTTATCAATAGTTATTTTATGTAGTTAACATTATTTTCCATGTGTTATCTTATTCATATTGTTGCTATTTACTTGATGTTCATGAATTTTGGTATCCTATTATTATATAAATTCCTGTTTTGTAGAGCAACATGAAACCTTAGAATTTCTCTTTTGTTGAATAAACTTGTCTATCATAAGCATAAGGAATTGGATAAGACATATTGAACATCATTAGATTTCCCTTAGCTTATCTTCCCTTCAAACCAAATCTAAAGTACACTTTTTTCTCTCTACTATCTCCTATAACAAAATCGAGACTCCTATAGCAACCCACAATTTGCATCAAAATCTAATATAGATTTGAATCCAAAGCATGGTTAACCTTCCTTGACATGTTATAAGATCCCCAATACCCTGATGATGGAATTTGGAAACCCAAATACCTCATATAATATTTTACCTAATTGTTGAAGCAAAAATTCCTTTTTTTTTGTCAAGTTAGTGTTTGATGTTTCAATGATTTCTTTCAGTTGCATGATTGTTTCAATGCACAATATACTAGATATGATTTTGTTTTATAATTATTGAATTGGTTTACCTCCTTTTTCTACAATATAATATATTTACTTATTGTTCTTTCTTTCCTGCTATTTTGAGTATTTCATGTAGCATAAACAACATAATGGTCTATGTGTAACTCAATTCCACTTCAGTTTCTTTCACTTGCATAATATCAACAAATAAGAACAATTTACATGCTACACACATAGTTCCAACCCCTATTAAGTTTATATGAACCCTAGGTTGATAATTAAAGTCAAGAGCCGCAACATTGTTGCTATAATACTGAGGGCCATCACTTTGCACCGCAACACATTTCCCTTCAGTTGCCTATCCCTCATTCCTACACAACAACACTATCCACTTGTATAACAATATTATCATTGATTGCACCACCATAAAATTACATTTAGTTCATGCTTTCCATGATGCATCCATTACTTATAGTCTACAAGCATTCCTTTCCCAACAATGCACTAACCTATTATACATAAAGCTCTCCCTTATGCATCACACTTAATTTGATTTTTGTTTTCCTATAAAATTTTATATCACCATGAACATCTTCGAAATGTTAGGTACAATAGATTTGGAGTGTCTTAGAATTTCCTTGTCAACAAGAAAGATGACCCCACTTGATCCAGGTCTGGGTGTGACAAAGGACCCTTCCAAGACCTTTTACTTTCGTGATGTGTTAAATTAAATTTTTAAAAGAACATTAATGAATACATCTACATGTTGTAAAGAAGAGGAACATGACAATCATCAACACATGAAAACATAATCCATTGATAACAGAGTTCATTTAGGAGGGACTATGTCTCCAGGCCCTAGTGTCAAGATGGTGTAGGCCGCCGCATTAAGTGCTGTCAATAATGATGCTGTACATAAGAGGTGATGTCACTATCATAGAAGGAAAATTCCCTCACACAGGAGTGGCTCCAAGAGATGTTCTAGTTTAGGATCTCTCAATCAAAAGACCCCTATCAGTATGACACAAACTCATGCATGATGATAATGGGCATCTCACCGACATGGCACAAAAGGGATCTCAATGCAAACATACACGACGACAATATGAGTATCCCATCAACATACAACAAAGGGATCTCAAAACAAAACATGGCGAATCATGACAACAAGTACATTTCACATATGATTCTGCATCACATCAAGTAGGAATCATGAAAACAAGTAAGAAACAGGATCCCACATCAAACATAAAACAGGGATCTGTGCAAAAAAATTCATAATAAAAGAAGTACATGAACACACTGCATGTACCTCACAATTAGGGCCATCTCAAGAAGCAGATGTCAAACTGCTAAAGATTTTCATGCCATCGATCTCACGGTGTCAAATCGCATGGAAATGACTGCTCGCACATGAATGTTGACACCTACACTCTACTTAGAAAAGTGGCCAAAAAATAAAATGAGCAAATGGGAAATCTAAATGCACCATCAGATTTGTGGCGTCGAATAATGCAAAATCGATTGTCAAATTTCTGAATTTTGAGAAAGTGGAAATCTAGGGCTCAAGGAATCTTTTAGATTCCCCCTAGATTCCTTAAAGATTCCCTCCTCTGGGTCCTTTGCAAATCAACTTCTCAGATCAGGAAAATTACTACACCATCGGGTTCATGTCACCGAGAGGTGTAAGATCGACATAAACTTTGTCCAATTTGGACACTGCGAAAATTTCACCCTTCTAGAAATTTTTCTTAGTCATGGTTCCACTTGCATTAAAAATTAATTAGAAAAATATTCCGTCTAGATTTCCATGCCCTCTCATGGTCCCTCCATCTGGGTGCACTGGGCAAATGAAGGTTTATATTGAATCCCAGGTGGATTAACCCATGTGGGGTTGGTTGGCACAATGGCAAGTAAGGAAAATTGTTAAGGAGGGGTCGGGGGATCAAATCCCCCCCCTCCCTATTTTTATTACATTATTGTTTTACTGTTTTAAACTAAAATGTATTTGGGGTCAAGCCTGCATTGGGCGACCTACCCTATAACTCTCGTAACAAAAAATGGTTGGCACGTCTTATTAATGGTGCACGGGGTACTTGGTATGTATCATGGTAGTGGTGTGTGGTTCATGGGGTCGCCCGATGGGGGTTGACCCACCTGGGCCATCTGGGTTCAATATTTGTTGACCCCACACTATATACAACACATCGTAATAAGGTGGAGGGTGTGATGTGGGTGGCGGGGGTCATGGCCCACCACCACTTTAAATATATATATATATATATATACTATATAATATATATATATATATTAATTCCTTATATTAAAACAAGTTGGTTGTTTGTTGGAAAATTTGAAAATTGACCATAGGAGACATTTTAATGAGGCCACAATTTCGCCCGGAATTCAGCCTAGGTTGGTTGGAATCTGGTGGTCAGATTTCCGTGAAATTGTCTCCCTTAACTTGCCGAGTGAGCAAAAATCAACTGAAATTTGACTACTTCTAACATCCTCATCTGAACTCGGATTGACGAACCATCCACACCACCATGATCATGACAATGAGATATTTAATATGAACTTGGTTCGATCATAATCTAAACACTTTGATTTTTGACCCTTCTTGAGTCCTCTGGGACTTCTTCCTATGTCTGGAGCCACCTGAATCACTACTTAAGAAAAGACCAGGTAAATAGATTACTGAAGTTGTTGAAGGAGGGGCATAAGAAAGTTCTATAATCTCAACTCTAATCTATACATATACAACATGATATATTGATAATCCATACCAATGAGATGGTATGGAATATATCAGTTATTTTCCTGCAAAGAAGTCCCTAAAGATGAGGAAGATAATGAAGTGTAACAAAATGTGAAGAGTTTTTGGTTGCATAAATTAACATTGCATTTTGTTGTCCTCCCATGTGTAGAGACCATTGAATGGATAATAAAATGTATTGACATGAAAGACATGGCTATTTGGGACAATTAAAACATATTTATAGCAACATATGTATATCCTTGCATTGCTGAATATTACAAATTGCCTAACTATTAGGGGGAACTTACAATAAGGTTGTTTGAAGGTTTTTCCTTCACTAGCAAGGATATCATGAAGACTTGGCGGTAAGACCCAAGCAAATTCTAGCACAGAACTTATGGGATATGCAAGACCAAGTTATTGAGAAAGGCATACTAGATGGTATTGGCTAATTTTTGTTGGTTGTATGGCAAGGAAAATATGAAAACATTCAAAGAAACTTGGGTACCATTGATATGCATCGACATTTAAGAGGGAATCATATTAAATTGGGTAGAAATTCTAGCAGCTTCCACCAAGACAAAGGTAAAACAAGCTCAAAATCCACCTATAGGAAGACAACCTAAATTCTACATGGCATCATACCTTCTAGATGCCATATGCATAAGGTGTCGATTTGAGCTATTAGGATGGAGATGGTGTTTGGCATCTGAAGTACTACCTTACTGAAACTTATGGGATACTAGTTACTGGGAAGTGTACTACAAAATCAATAATGGATTCATCTCATCCTTGTGTCACATTCTCGATACCGATTCACCTTGTATGTACAATTGAGCAAGGAAAGCATTGCATGATATCACTAATTGGTTTACACCAGTAGATGCTACCTACATCAGAGTATTCAGAGCCTTCTGGCCTTAACATTGGCTTCCTCTATTCATTATGGATAATTTAATATTGCAGGAAGTAGCCTATTAGGTAAAAACAAGGCTGGGAGGTATGTTAGTGTGTGCAAAGAAGGCACCATGTCTTACTTTCCCAATTTATGTAGCACATATTGTGTTAGAAGTTATAAAGAAGAAAAAGTGGAGGCTAGTGATTTATAATGCTTCAGGCTTTGTGAGCTTAGATTCCATAGATATGAACCTAGAGGCATCAATACAACTCATTGTAAGAAACTAAAGTGCAATTGGCCACACACAACTAACAATGATGATGAAGAAGAAAAGAACAAGACCTTTTACAATTTTGCATTGGATGTGGATACCGAGAAGAAGGGAGTTGGTAGTTCTCAATCAAAAAATGGTTCAAAACCTACAAATGAGGAATCATCCAAAGGAAAATATGCCTAGGACAAGAAATATTCCCAAAAGAGAGAAATGGAGAGAGAGGTAGCAAAGAAAGAGAGAGAGAAAAAAAGCTGAAAGTAGAATAAAAAGCCAAGGAGGAGGAGAAAAAGAAGAAACATGAAGAAAAGAGAAAACAAGAATAAGATAAAAGGAAGGAAAAGGAGGAATAAAGAAGAAAATAAGTAGAGGAAAAGAAGAATAAGAAAGAAGAATAAAATAAAAGGTAGGAGGAAGAAAAGAGAAAACAAGAAGAGGAAGCAAGAAAACAATTGGAAAAAGAGGCAACTAAAAAACAAGCACACGAAGAAATAAAAAAATGGAGAAGGCCGAGAAGGAGGCTCAAGTCAAAGTGGCCAACATGGATGTTGAACCCGATACCCCAATTTTCATGCCACTCACTAGAGGACACCTACCACTCGAAGAGATGAGAATTTTAGCTAGTGAAGAAAATCAAGTTTTAGACCTTGCAAGTTTCGGGTTTGATCGTAGCTCGAGAAAATTTTTTCAAGAAAGGCACAAGTGATTAGCATGAGAACAACCAAATCTAATCTTGGTGACTAATTAATGTGATATAGTTTCAGATACTACGAAAATTCCTATAGAAATCTCTTCAACATGATCAAACTTCTTCGCTACTACAAAACTAAATATTGAGTATTTGCTAAACAAGGTCAAACGATTGGAGAAGAATCTAACCAATTCACAATAGGAGAACAAGAGGCTTTGTAAAGAGATTCAAACTTAAGTAGCCTCAAGTTCCCATGGATATGAATTTCGAGCAACAACACTAGAGGAAAGAAAATTACTAGAAGACATTGTGAAGTGACTATACAAAGAGATGATCAGGCTTCAGAAGGTAGCCTCCTCACTCATGGCCATTCAAAATAAAATCAAAGAAAAAGGAACATTATTAAGGGAAACTTCAACTACCATGGACATTATTCATGAGTGGGAGAAAAATTACCCTAATTCCCTAACCGATTGATGAAGAAGAGATGATATGGTCAAGGAGAGGGATAAGGTAGAAATATGGTTGATCATCCAAGCCCGTGATAAACTACTAGCTACAAATGTAGTAAGGATATTTGGTAATTATCGCCAATGTCATAGCATGATAACGATTCTTATGAGGTCTCACAAAATAGTCTCCATAGTAGCACGTGGTGATGTAAGACTAGAGCAGGACATCCAACAAGAAATTCAGGAAATGATAGATGCAGGTAGGCTAGTTATCACTCATAAGGATCTCAAGCCTACAAGGGAAGCTATTGCGGAACACATGGTGGAACCAACAAAATTGCATAAAATTCTCACCACGTTATTCCATTGAGTACAAGTTGACATGGAAACCATAGTTCTTGGTTATTTTGAATGTGATATTTTCTATAAGAGCTTGATATTGAGCAAAGTATTATCACTAATTTCCAATTACAAAGCATGGAATACTTACCTCACTCAAGAAATGCAAGTTCAAACTTTACGTTTCACTATTTTAGAATTGGTGCCTTGAAAGATGTCTATTTTATAATTTTTATTTTTCAATGTAATTATGGAAATAAAGTATAATTAGAATTAAAAGTAAATTAGAAATGAGATGAAAGTGAAGTTGAAAAGTCATGAGTGTATTCAAAAAGTCATGAGAGTTGAAAGGTCACCTAACTTTGTATAAATATATACTCTTGACTATTTAGAAGGGACCTTGTAATTTTGGACTCCTAAGACCACTTCGAAAGGGAAAGCTTATACATTTATTTTGAATATCAAGTGACAATTTTTCATTCCTGCTATTGGGTCTCTTGGATACTTTGTGTGATTGTGCATGGGATATTTCAACACCAATATTGAGAAGCTCTTTTGGGTTGAGGCAAGAATTTATTTCATGTGTTGTATAACACTGTAAGACTATTCTTGTGGATGTTTAATGTTATGTGATTGTTATTCATGTGTTGAAAATTAATGAAATATTTTGTTGATTGGAAAATTATATCTTACTTGGAATTGTTTACTGATTTATGTATTCTTTCACACTGGTTATTAATTGCGAACTAGTTTACAATTGGTAACTAGTATACTTCTTTATTCATGCATATTAATTAAACTTTGCTATCACTCTTTATTTGAGATTCGTGCCCACTTTCTAATTTGATTTAATATTGTATGTATCTCTTGCTTTAGGAATTTCCATAAACAATTCTAACTTGGATTTTGTCGAAAGTCTTATTGGGGTTTCCTTTCTTCTTACTCACTTTGTCGAAAATCTAATTCTCAATTAAATATGATATTGTAGCCAGGTCAACATTTAGGATGGGTGTCCTATCCCAAATTGTGTGAGGTCTAATTAGGAATTCATACTAGGGAGATCCCCCAACTGTTGGCAGTGCATTTCACCTCGTCAACATACATATATTATTTTTTCTTCTTCACAGACTCGCTTGTGCTTCCAAGGAGTTTATGGTTGACCTATAAAATATTATATATTATATATATATATTAAATATAGATATAAATATATATATAATATATATATATATAATATATTATATATATATATATATATATATAATTATATAAATAGATATAGATTAGATATAATAATGGTCATTCACCTCGTCACAACATATATTATTTTCTTCTTCACAGACTCACTTGTGCTTCCAAGGATTATGAATGGAACCTATTAAATATATATATATATAATAAATATAATCTATAATATATAAATATAGAATAATATATAATTATTATTTATTGATATTGTTTTAGTGGTCCTAGGCTCATGAAACCAACCATTGGGGGCCATATTATACTCTAATAGGCTCAAATATTAATTCATACAACCACGTCCATGTGACCACATTATGACCTCCATCATGAATCAAGGTCTTGACTCTTTGTTTAATGTGACCACAATACGACCTTCATCGTCATCTCAAAGGCTCAAATCTTTATTGAATGTGACCATAATATGAACTCTGTTGTGACCTCAAGGGCTTATATGTTTATTTAATGTGAACATGCCCATATGGCCACAATATGACCTCTTTTGTGACATCAAGGGCTCAAATCTTTGTTCAATGTGATCGTGCCCATATGACCCTGCCCTGGGGTCCATGGTCACCAACGTAATGATGTCATTATGCCACATGGCATCTTGTGAGGGTTTCCATATGGAACCTTTTTTTTTATCATTTTATCAACCACAAACTACCATTTGGACATGCCATGTGGCAGTACCTGGAGGTGCCACATTATCGTCTTGACTTGACCTCATTTAACCAAAATGAACCATGTCATCCTTACTGTTAACTGTGTAAGGGGGACACATCACTGTCAAATCATCCAATCAAAATTTTCCATATGTTATCCTTATTGCAACGTGATGGGTGACTATGTAAGGGGCCATGCCATTGCAAAAACATCCAACCAATTAATGCCACGTGTCATCCTTGCTGCTACAACATGGGTGACTATGCAATGGGACCATATCATTGCCAAAACATCCAACCAAATGCTGTTGCATCTCCTCCTTGCTAATATGTCACGAGTGACTATGTATGGGGCTACATCATTGCTAAAAGATCCAACCAAACTTTTCCATGTTTCATAATAGTATTGGCTATTGTGGTAGGTCTGCTCCTAGTTAAATGGTGCACATGTTGGCATGCATCTATTGTTCTATCTGAGAAAGGTGCATGATCTTTAACCACATTAAATTTCATGCATATTTAGTCACTATCTACTATAGATTTAATTAATGAGTCATGGATCTGCCTAGAATTTATACAAAATTTTAAAAATTGATGTTGGTAGGTTTTTCCCTATAGTTTTGGTCCTTTACAATTGTTTATTTTTAGTTGTCCATAACTTCTCATATAGAAAGAGTTTTTTAGAGTGGGATATACTGCTAGAAATGTCTTGAAGAGAATTACCAAACCATATTGTTCATAAGAGCATTAGGGCATCACAACCTTATGAAAAAATCAATAAACTTCATACTTCTTTTGACTTTACGTGATGAGGGCATGCAAAATTTTTAATTGTCATACTAGTTTCTTTGATTCATGAATGACATTGCTACCATATTGAGCATACCCTTTGACATCAGTGAAACTTGTCGTCATCAATGACAACACTATGTGTAACAATATCCACCTTTGTCATCGATGACAACACCACTAGACATTGATGGTCATCGATTTCCATGGGCCAAGTTCTCCTTGACATACATCAAAATCCCTATGAAAACAGTGTTGAGGACTTTCCTTGTTTGAATGTGAAGATGATTCCTTCTTTCTTTCTCTCCTCCAATCTACCTGCTCAATCTATTCTAGTATATCATGCTCCTCCCACTCAAATTGTATCAATGTTTGTATCAATGTTTACATTCTCTCTCCCTTTGACATCAAAGGCAAAAGGACATGGTTGTACCTCCAATTCTTTCATAGCTATGTGTGAAGATGATCATGTTATAAGTAGAGTCCCCTTGAGATCATCTTTCCTCATGTATAAATACCTTCCATGACTGTTAATGTCTGTATTCTCTAATTAATTCTAAGATTTCATGTGGACTTGATAGAGTCTCCCGCTGAGGCTATGTTGCCATTTCTTCTCCAACTATTCCTGTACCTTCTTGTGGACCTAACAAAGTCTCCCCTTAAGACCATACGTTTTTTATTTTTAAGTGCCTACTAATACTCATTAATTGTTCCTGAACTTTCCCGTGGACATGATAATGTTTCCCTGTGTTGCCAATACATCTCCAAATTTCGTTGTTCTTTCTCATGAGCTTGATAGAGTATCCCCTTGAGACTATGTTTTCCTTGGACTAATCGTCTACTCCTTTGATTTATCGTAGATTTGATGTGAACTTGCATAGTTTCTCTACCTATACATACCTTCTATGATGTTCACCTATCTTTATACTGCTTTGCATTTGAGATATCATCATCGTGTCATACTAGCCAATGGAATCTTTCCCTACCACTATCCATGTACTATCCTCATATCAAAGTGATGATTTTTCTTGCATACATCTGCCGTCTGATTTGAGAAAGGTGCATGATATTTAACCATGTTAAACTTCATGCATGCCTCGTCAATATCCACCATAGGTTTAATTAATGAGCCATGGATCCACCTAAAATTTGAACATTGTTTAATAGATTGATGTTGGTGGGTTTGTTCCCTATAATTTTGGTCCTTTACAATTTCTAATTTTCAAATGGATGTAACTTCTCATCCGGGAGGGATTTTTTCAGAGTCATATGTATCGGTCAAAAGGTCTTGATGAGGACTACCAAATCATATTGTTGATAGGATCATTTGGGCATCATAACCTTATGAAAAACCCAATAAAATTCATACTTCTTTTTACTTCACATGATGATGGCATGTAAAAGATCTATCTCTATTTTCTTTGATTCATGAATGACACTGTTACTATCTTGCACATCCCCTTTGATATCCATGACACTTTTTGCCATCAATGACAACACAATGTGCAACAACAAAAAAAGCTGTTAGATGAATCTCTTTCCTAAGGTAGGCATACCCTTGCTAAAGATGTAAAAAAGTATGGTCACCAAATCAAGTACAAGATGTATCCATGAAGTACATAAAATTCATAAATCATAGCCATGAGTAAGATACATGATGGATCCATGTAAGATATTTATCATGGACATATGTAAATAAAAAGTGGATCTATGTCACACTATAGATCTGAAGAACAATTGTAGCTATAAGGTGTGCGATTTGGTTCTCCAAAAGTACCAATGTCATATATGTAGGTGTTACTATCTTCATAACTTGAGAAATAACATAAAGAAGAAATTATACTACAACCCAAGGGCTCCATTCAAAATCTATCAAAGGTATAAAAATACACCATGTGAATAAATGAACCAAAGGAAAATATGGGAGAAACCATTTGATTATTTGTCATTGACGCATATTGATAAAAAAATGTGAGACAACCTAATTATAATGATAATGGGTGTCAATATACTTTTTTCATTATAGTAAGTGCTAATAGATGTATATTTTCAAACACTTGCAAAACCTATAAATCAAGGGACATTGGTATATTTTCATTGTCAACGACAAGGGAACCTACACTATTAAATTCAAGCACCAAGGTACTATAAAATTTCTTAGTTCCATTCCTAGAAAAATGAATTGGCATTGATGGAAAGAGATTGATTATACGAATGGTATTAAGGCATAATCATCATTCAACATGCGAGAACATTAGGAAATTGATTTGATTGTCTTGGAAAAGGGATTTATAAATACACCACTATGCATGTATCTTGCATGTACTAGGTGAAAATAACAAATGAAAAAAATCCTTTGAGCAATAATCGACAATGAAAGAAATTGATGGAGGTGAGGAATTCCACCAACAATGAAAAATGGAAACTAAGGTGCGACATGAATATCATTATTTGAACAAAGCTTGCCATCAAACACATGGGAAACCACTTATATATTGGTCATTAATGAAATATCATTTTTTAAGCATAAGGTAATCCACCAATCTATCAATCAAGAGACACTGATGTATTCCCATTATTAATAATAAGGGAACCTACCACCAATGACTTAAAATCCTAAAAAAGATCTAAATTCCATTCTTATAGCAAATGAATTGGTGTTGATGGGAATATATTTATTGAAAGGAGGTTTTTAAGGTATCTTTCATCATCCAACATGAGTGAACATTAATAAAATGATTTAAATGTATTGGAAAAAGGATTTAAGAACAAATCACAAAGTACATCTCTCGCATGCATAAGATCAAAATAACTCATCAAAATGACCCTTTGAGGAACAAACAATAATGAAAGTAATTGATAGAGGAGAGGAATTCCATCAATGACGAAACATGGGAAACATGGTACAACACAAGGTATTTCCATCAAAGACATGGCTGCTCAATTAGTGACCATTATTGGAAGGTCATTTTTTGAGAAAAAGGTGACCTACTAATGATGGATGTAAGCCTAGGGTGTTTTTAATTTAGGTCAACCTCTTAGAGTGATGTGTCATATTCGAAAAGAGATGACCCACTAATATGAATTCAATGAGGATAATCCACACTAGCATGTGTAAATAACACCTATAATTATGCAACTATGAATAACACGACAAAAGGAAATGAAAACATGGATGGTCAAGAATTTTGTAGAATGGTCATCACATGATAAAGACAACCCTTAAACATAAGCACGACAAAATGATGACTTGGGTAAAATTTGACAGAGGAGGGAATGATGATATAAATCTGTAATGCAAGAGGTTTCAATAAATTCTCTATCAATGGGAAGAGTAACCACCTAGAGGAGTAAAACTAAAAAAATGATAGTTTGACTCCGAAGGCAATATTAAAACCCAACTTGTTGAGAAAAAGACTCAAATCTCACTTGTTGAAGGTGCCATAAATGAAATTGTTGTAACTAACAAAATTAAAGATCTTAATT